>ML824835.1:177917-205013 GCA_009831015.1 Picea engelmannii | reverse complement strand
TAGGAGAAATTCATGCAAAAGCAGTTGGAGGACAAAAGAAGAGGAAGAGCCCAGGATCAAGATCGAGGAACGGTGGCCGGTCTCTGAAATCATTGTAAGTTGATTCATATTGAGATTAATGAAAAAGATACTTTTCCCGTCCCGAATACATGAGTCTCATCCATGTTATTTGATTTATGTTTTATCTCTAACTCTCTAGTAGATCAGTAGCATGCAAGCGTAGTTTTGTCTTGATTGCAGGAAGCTTTGTGGAAGGAGAAGCAGCAGCAAGGAGATAAAATCTCAACGGAGGATCTACTTCAAACGTCGATAAAAAGGTTAGTTGATTCTTCCCGTGTTTGCCTAAGAAAAAGGGTTATAGATTTGGGTAGGAGGTTAAAAGTTATTCTTGAAGGGTCATGATCTGCGTACAAGTTTAAAGCCCTAGCTTGTTAGTCCGTATGGTAGAATACCCCACAACATCAAGTCAGGGCCAACAAACTAAAGTTGATCAATAGTCACCACTCTTCCATTGTGTGGGAAATATATCACACGGAAAAAAGTGGACACAATATCTTTCATGGCATAGAAATAATCTCTCCCAAGGAGTAAATCGAAATCCAAGGGGTCCTGGACTACGATAACATCAATAAGGACATTTTTTCTTCTCAAAGTTACAAGAAATTGAGGAAGGATCCCTAAAGGGTGACTAGTTCTTCTGTTAAAAGGGAATATAGTCTGGGTAATTGGCACAAGTTGAGGATAACCCAAATCTTTCCAAGCAATAGAGGACAAAATACTAACAGACAAACCTTCATCTATCAGCGCCTAAGGAACGTCCCGACCACAAAATTTTATTGTAATCTTGAAAGGAATATGGGAGGGAAGACGAGGTCCAGTTAGCACACCCCAATCAAAAAGGATGGCCTCATTACTTGGAGGGGGTTTCGTAAGAGAAAGAGGAATGCCCCCCAGCACGGTAGATTATGTATCAACGAGAAAAATGTGGGTAGAATCGGATTTACTCTCTAACAGGAGAGTAGCATCGACTGATAATGACATCAAATCGACCACTTGGGTTTCATTCTCCAAAGGGAAAATGGGGTCGACAGGTGGAAACGAATTGACTGCTTGGGTTGCACTCTCAAATGGGAGAGAGGGATCGATCAAAGATGGGATCGGATCAACCACTTTGTCAACTGGTTTAACTAAGGACGTGACCAGATTGATGACATGATCAATCGAACTAACCGATGAAGGGACCGGAGAAACCACTTTGGCACTCGTCAGAGGAGGAGTGGGATTGACCACATCATCACTCTTTAGATGAAGGTTGGGACTGACCAATGACGTGACTGGATTAGTCACTTTGGTTTCACTTTTCGGATGAAAAGTGAGGTTGATCGATGATGGAAATGGATCAACTACTTTGGTTAGTGATTCAACCGAGGATGAAACTAGATTGACCACCTGATCAACTGGACTGATCGAGGATGGAACCGGATTGACCATTCTATAAACTAACGATGGGTTGGGGGAAATCTTACGATATCTAGTGGGAAGTTGAAGCAACTTCAAAAGAGAAGAAGCGTCGTGAGATTAATGATCACCTTCGCATAACATACATGAAAATTTGGAAGTTGTATTATTCTTACGAACCTTAACATCACTAGTTGATAGGGTATCATCGACATAACCAGCAGGGGACGATGACGTGGCGGACCAAATTTATAAGACCTTGGGAGGACCAAGGAAATCCCTCAGAAAGTGGTCACCCTTACAAAGATTGCAAGGGAATTTGGGTTTCATATTCTTCGTTTTAATCTTGTCGATCTCATCAACACTCCCAGTATAATTAATAGCATTTGGTTGCTTGGATCCAACATCTGATATGGTTGGAGGTTTGGTTCTTTTTAGGTTCTTCTTCTTCTTCTCTTTATCTTTCTTCTTCTTCTGATCAACTTGGCTACTTTGTTTAGATATTTCACTGGGCAAAGAAGGATAAATGGAAGGAGACCTGATGGGTGAAGAAGGAGAAATTTCTACATGAGGTTGATGTGTGGGTGGTGTGCTTTCATCTAAATCACTTGTTGCATTCATGGTCACCGGAGTGGAAAACAACCATACTAGTAACCCAATTGTGAGACCTGGAAGGATCATAGTAGCGATGCAATGAGGACCAATGTTTTCGTAATAAGGAAAAACAAAGGGTTCCACTGGAAAAGGGGTTCCTTAATTGCTCATTCCGAGAACTGACACCATAAAAATAAAGATCCAACCTATATTTTGCTAGGGAGAACGAACAACGTACGCTAGAAATCTAGTAAGAAAACAAGCAAACAAAAATCTTCTCACAATGAACACTCTAGTTGGTGATGAAATCCAACTTTGCAGGAACAAAGTAAGAAGGGGTTGAGATAGAGGAGGTGGAAAATCTATGTTCACAACCTTCTTAATGGACTTACACCCTGGTGCAAGCTCCCACACATAATTGTGGGTATACCCTCCAAGGAGCCCGAGTGATTATGGACAACATCGATTCTAGGTACCATGAAGACTTTCCCCTCCACAGTCACCTTGTGTAAAGACCCTAAAAAGATAGGCCACTAAGGTTACCAACTACAACAGTGATGCATGGGGAAACAGTCGATAGTCTGATCCATGCGCAAGGGTAGGGTATCTAGCATGAAATCAACTTGAAAGGCTTCCACTCATCATTATGGGTATACATTCAAGAAACCCCCATAATACGTGCAATCTCTACACCAAGACCGACAAAGAAAGGTGAGTAACTCTGCTAGCCTCAATGCGACCTCAAGTTTGACCCTTGTGTGAGAATAGCTTCCCAGGAAAAAATGTAGCAATTGGATTTCACCGCTCCATAACACAAGATCCTATGTTTTTTTTCAGGTTTGGAAAGTTATCTTTCACACATATTCCAAATCCCTACAACTAATCTAATGTAGGTTTGCTACTAGAAAATGTAAAAATGTCTAATCAATTTTAGTTTAGCACTTGATTTTTAAGACTATTGTTACTCAAAAGGAAAATGGCGTGGAAAATATGGTGTTTTGACCGACTCGAAAGTTATGAAAAGAGATGAATATGAAATATTTTCATTTCTATGAAAGCTATGCTACAAGAAGGAGAAAACATTCATCATTCCAGATTCACAATGTCCCAAAATGCCAAAAAACATGCAATTCCTCTACTTCAAATGCAAGCTAGTTTCACTAACCAAAATCAAGAATGAATCTATGCTATTTGTTTGATTATGATGTATACATAAAGCAAATACAAAACCTTCAATGATCCACTACTTTCAATCAGGAGAAAGAGTCTTATGCAGATGCAAAAGACACGAAGCAAAAGGGCTACAAACAAAGTATGCACTCAAGGTAGTGAGGTATGAAAGAAAACAAGTAGAAACTTGTTCTAACAAGAAATGAAATCTTCAAGGATTATACAACCAATCAAGCATTCAAGGAACACAAATAAAATGATGAGAAGAATCCAAGAAAAGATAGGGAGAAAGAGAAATCACTCAAAATTGTCCTGACAAAAAGCTGTTGGAGAAGACAATTTCACATTTTTGAAAAAGGTTTCAAGCTCCAATAAATACAAAAGGGAGTGATAATCATAAAAAACCATCAAAAACCAATCCAAACAACTTCACAAACCAACCACAGACTCTGGGTAAAGAGCTCTGCAAAACAGGTTGCAAAACATTTAGCAAAAGAAGGCAAAAACTCTCAAAAAAGAGACTAGCGCTCCCCTGGAAGAGTGCACAAAGTGTTCCAAATATTCCTAAGACACTATAGGGGAGTGTTGGCACTCTGGTATGGTCTACAGGGGGGCATTGGTCTTCCCAGAAACTCAGAAAAAGAGCCAAAAACCATGCAAAAACTCACCAAAATGCATGAAAATTGGTGAAAATGCTAGTGAAGGTAGGAGAAGGTTAATGGATGATGAACAACCATGAATTTCTTGGGAAATATACCTCAAATATAAAATGTAATAGTGCATATATATTTGAGTTTCCTTGAAACAACTTTCATACCATCAGATAAAGGAGAAAGCAGTAAATCGACTCTAAATATCGAAAGAAGAAGAGTGACTCAAAGAAAGGAAAATAGAGGTCAAAAATCCAAACAAAACATCATCAATCCTTATAAAACAAGTTTTTTAAGGCCAAAACAAAGATACATTGAGGTTGTAATAACTCTGAGCAAATGAAAACAACAAAAAATGGAATCAGATACTAATTCCCTACAAGATTTCTAACAGAAAAAGAGCAGTGCTCTAGTGTCAAGGGCACCATAGTTTTGCAACACTCTGTGGAAGCCTGGCAGGGAGTGCCAACACCCTGGTAGTAGAAGCAGGGGAGCGGTGGCCTCTCAGAACTCAAAAACTTGCCCAAAACTAAAAAACAACTCAGGAAAAAACATAAATTCAGAGTGTATGGGATGAATCCAAGAGCCAACAACACATCTAAGAATTAGAGACACAACATGAAGAATATCTAAAGGTGAGAAAAAGTTCAAGAACAATACCAAGGAAGGAAACCAAAACTGAAAGTTCACTTCGCCAGTGGAGTCGCCAATTTCTATTACAGAGAAATCCCCCTGCGGACAAGTGGATTCCCTCTTGGGCTCTAGACTCCTAAGACCAAGACAGAAAGGGTGCTGACGTTGTTCACTGACATCCTTTTAAATCTAGTTAAACTAAAGCGTAGAGGAAAGGAAGAATGGGATACCTTTTTAATGATGTTCGTCCTCGTACAATTCAAGTTGAGATTTGATCCCTAAGCTCCTCGATAATTCCTACAAACAAACAACAACAAAACAAGCTTCATATTCTCCTAAGATTAGTTTGAAACTATATCTATCTAATAGAGACAAGTACATGTAAAAGTAACAAAACCTCGAAAGAAACAAGCCAAGCACAAATGTATATTAATGAGAACAATAGAGAATACTTACAGACCTTTGATGAAGGTGCAACAACCTCTCCCAGCTCTCCTTGTCCAACCCTTTTCTTAGATAATCCACACAAAATGATGATGCTTCAATGATATCTCCCTTATGAGATCATAAGTTTGATGCCTTCAATGTATCCCCCTTTCACCATGAAGAGGCCTCCTTATATAGGCTTGGAGAGGCCTAACCACTTAAGATATTCTTGGGATAGGTTGACGATCCTTCTCCTTCAATTGTGGATCTTCCCTAAGATCGAGCCTTGACCTTAGATCCCAATCCAACCAACTCCAGAGATGAGGGGGATTTTTCCCTGATTTTCCTCAACAATCCAAAATTCACTCAAAAAAGGCCATCGATCCCTCAAAACAGGCACAGAGCGTTGCAATGCTCCCCCAAAAGAGCGTACAGAGCGTTGGCACTCCCTGACAGTGTATAGGGGAGAACTACCTTCCAAAATTGATTTTTTAGTGGTTTTTTCCATGGCAAAAGACTTGTACTCTTTTTCAAATGATTTCTCCTCTTCAAAACCAGTCTTTTAAGGTGTATTTTAAGTGTTCCTTGATAATTTCATCTGAGACATGACATAGGCAAGATGACAGTATGATATTTGTGACACTTGCATCTAAAATGTGACACTTGCGACATTTGGTAATGACGACACTTGAGACATTATTGAAGTGAGTAATTTTTATGTGTAACAAGAGTGCCTGAACCGCAAAAATCTATCACTATGTCCAACATCCACTCATCTATTTCCCAATCATTCATAGTCTCCACATCCTTTCCTCCTTCCCATTTCGGAGAAAGAGAACAGACAGGGTTCGATTAACTCAAATTGTCATAGGAGAAAAAATCTAGGTCATTTCAAGTTCGAAAATGGGTGCAGACAAAGTAATGTACAACTCATGCGAGGAGAAAACCTAGCTCATTTCAAATTCGAAAAGGGAAGGCAAGGAGAGGTATTCACGGCATTCAAAAATGAGTTCTCACGGTGTTCAATGTTCATAGTGTTTTGTGTAACGTCGTCTGGTTGAGTGAGACACCATAGAATCGAGCGGAGTTAGAAAACTAGAGGATGGGAGAATGGATGCGCGGTGACGGTGGGATGATGCATGGATGTGCAGTCGAAGAAGGATGATGCATGGATGCACGATGGAAGCGATATGATGCATGGATGCGCAATGGTATCATATGAGTGCATGTTTGTTGCATGGCCATCCATTATCCATAGTTATCATAAGAGCATATTCATCCACTGACAGAGTCTTAAAGATGTTGCAGTAGGTTGTATATTTCTCACCATGAGAAAATCCCTTTGTCCCCGATCTAAAGGAGGGGGAGTGTTGGTGTATAAATATGTTCAATATATATCTTACACTCATTTAAATTTCAATCTGGGATTCGTAATCAAAAGAGTTGTTACACTATATGTGTCGAGAACAGGTAACCTACCTAAGTCTGTTGCATATAGGAAATAATTAATAACATAAAAAATTTGTTTCTAATATTTCTGAATACTTCAAACACCCTTGAACTTAGAAGAGAAAACGGATAATGAAACTTCTTCACACAAATGACCAATTAAAAAGGATTCTATCCTAGAGAAACAAGTCTATTCATTCCATGCTCATGAATTAAAGAGATGCATTTGAGAAGCTTGTCTCCTATAGTAATCAAAACAATAAATAGAAATCAACTCCAATCACTCTTGAAATCAAAATCAATTCCAGCTTCATGCAATTCAAACAAACCCATACAAGGAACATTCAACATAACTAAGAGACTTCATTACAGAGAATGAAGATGAGATATAAATTATTTTGGTTCCTTGATGTACTAATTCTACTGCAATCATAAACTCAAGATATCAATCCCATACTTCAAATAATTAAATGGAAATCTTCAATATTCGAAAATGAAATATCTATTTGATCTGGCACCTGATTGTTCACACCAATCCATAAACAATTAACTCAATGTTGAACTATGAAAGTAGATTAAAGATCATTAACACACACTACTGTAAAATACTCACACAATCAAACAAAACATATACAGGAAGGTTTACCTTGGTTGGGGCAGTGGGCCTTTGCCGAACCAACAAGGAACCTCTTAAGAAAGTAACAGACTAAAATGTTTCACTCACACTCAGAAATTGAAATAATAAATCTTTTGCATTGATTCAACTGGTAAATTGGATCAACAGTTCTTCACTTCATACATAGGAATGATACGTATTATCTAGTTCTGATAACAGAATTCATTACATTCCTTATTATCCACACACCTATCACCTATACAACATTCCTTATTAATAAGGTAAACTGATACTATCAATATCTATGGATAAGTACTAAACAGTTTTAAAAATATTACAATTGATATTTGCATCGAATCTCTAGGAATTGACTCCATCCTCATGACACGAAGTGCATGAGTGATGGAGTCTCTCATAATGTGGAAAACTAATTTGGGAGATTCTGTTCAACTTCCTTCTCTAAATATTCATCATTATACTGGCCCAACTGGTGCCTACTAGAAACAGAGGTTTTGGTACTGGAATACACACAGTCGTGAATCTGAGTACCAGAATGGAGGCGAAGCAGACAGTACCGGAATAGCGCATGACTTGGTACCAGAATGGATTTGGAACAAATAGTATAGGATCAAAACTTCCTTAGGTACCAGAATGGATTGGGTACCGGATTGCACGATGACTGGTAGTACTGGAATAGAGCAAGTACTAGATAGGCTGCTCATGAGTCAAACCATTAGGACTATACAAAATAAAACACTTTAATCGAATTATTTCAAGAAAGCTAAACAAGCATGCTTTAAATCATCAATTACCTCTTCTGAACATGAACAAGGTTATTAGGTATGTGTTTAAGAGGAAATAGTCAAGTATAGGCTTACAATATAGGTAAAAAATCTCAGATAGAAGGTAGGATAGGGGATTATACATGTCAAAACAGAGACTCAACAGATCCCCCGTGATGAAGGTGTTGCATGTCTTCATGCAACGTCATCAAAAACTGATACACAAAAACTTTCTGCAAAATTGAATCCTTCTCTGTCATTTGTCAAGTTGCAGGATGTTAAAACTAGAAACTTCACTTTTCATTTACTTCTTGATTACCCTAGTGTACTGGATCAATCGCAAGACCTTGTTGAGTTTGGCAGAGACCTCTGCATGTTGTTCTTTCAATTGTGCATTCTCTGCCTTGATATGCCTGTCAAATACTTTGTATTCTTCAACTTATTTCTTTAGCCTCTCAATCTTTTCTATCAATTTTTGTTTGTTCAGAGACTTGTCTGGGCTAGATGTGATTGCCTCCTTAGTTACCTCCTCTCGAGATTGTTTTTCTTTACTCAAACCCATCAAATTCTCTGTTACCAATCCTTCTATCTCACTTACTAATACCAACCCTTCTCATTCACTCATTGTAGCTCCACAACCACTTCCTTTCTCTGGAGAAATCGGAATATTCATGGGTTCCCTTTGTAGAGAAGGTATATTTGGAACTATCACCTACTTGGCCATGCTTCTGGTAGTCCTTCATATGGGGAGCGGGGCCTCTTTAGACTTGCTGACAGGGGTAGACATTTCCTCAAACAACTTCCTCTTTTTTATTTTAATAACGGTGGTGGGTCTGGACACTTGTTTCTCCTGTGTCATTTTAACTTTCATCTTGAGGCTCCGAGTTGTGAATTATGGAGTCTTCTTCTGCTGACTAGCCCTTATTTCTATCCTGGAAGATTGAGGCATCGGTTCTAGAATTTGTTCCCTTTGTGCCTTCTCCCTTTCGATCTTCTTTTTTTTTCTTCTTGTCACCTTAACAATTTCTTTCAATTCACCAACCAGTTTCTGGGAAGACCGAGTAACTACCTCAAGGATGTTTTCCAATTCATTAACATATTCTGGAGGGGTATAATGGTTGCTTCATGTAAAATATCTTGTTTATCTGTCTCTTCCTTCTTTCATTTCTTACTTTGTGATAGTTAATCTTTAGGATGCAGGACTAAACCAGATGCTTTAGACTGTGTAGAATTTTTCTTGTTCTGAATGTTGAGGTTAGGGGTCTTCTCTACTTGGCTAGATGGTTCTAATGACACCTCCATGATTGCTTCAGGAATGTTGTATGATCATCCTCCTAGATCAGAGTCTTCCTTTTGTCTTTTATCTTTTTGAATCGAGGTAGGACTTATTTTCTGGGATTGGATGGATTTCTTCTTCCTCGATGTAGTAGGTTCCCATACAACATACTTTTATGTCACTAATTTATCAATGGGTTGGGATGAGTTGGGTGTAACAATGCCTTATTTTCCTCCTGATGCCTTCCTTTTGTCTTCCTTTTCCCTCTTGCTTGAACCCTCACTGTGTATCCCTGTCTCCTGTGTTTCAACATTTTTGGATATTCTTTCTTGAGAGAAATTCTATTGGAGTAATTTCTTCTAACTACCACCTTGTGTCCTTAAAGCATGAACAACCATAAGTTTTATTAAACCATGGCGATGAAGGCTAGTTTGAGGTTTCTTGGAAACTGACTTCACCCCTCTCACCATCTTCTTTAAACTCATCCACGGGAAGTGAGGAAAATCAATTTGTGGTCCTCCCTCGAAAAGTGATAAAAGATTCAAATGATAAATGAAGGTTACTGCATACCTTCCTTCTCAGGTGATGAATTTCTATAGACTTGTGAGCATCGTCCAATATTCCTCTTTGATGCAGCTTCGAGGGACACCCTTGGTCCAATCAGGGTCTTAATGTTCTAGTTTGAGGAATTTCTGACAGAGTTTCCTGTCGACGATCACCCTCTTGAAGTATTTTTCTCGAGCCATAGGGAGTCATGCATCTTCTGCTATAGTGGCTTCTGTAATTGTTAGCTTCATGTCTCCAAGATGCACACTTTCTCCATCATATTTTCGTGCGAAGGCAAGAGAAATTCCCTCGTGATGGCCTTTAAACTTTTCCAAAAATGACACCCACCCTACCTGTTCATACTTTTCTTTGTTGATATTCTGTTGTTTCCCTGTACAATTGAAATATGGGCTCATTCTTATCAACCCCCATGCTAGCCCAAAAAATTCTCTCGGTGGATGAGGCATGGACAGAGGATCTAGGGTTGACTACCGAATAAACGTAAACTGTGATAGAGTACCGGATGGGGAAAAACATGCAAGGAATACGAAGGCATGGGATGTCTGGAGGTGGTGTGACAACAATGGTAAATAACGCTCATATGGATGGCAGAGCCATCCAGAGGAGAATTTATAAATGGAAGTGTAGATTACAATGGTCACATCGATAGTCATGATGATATGGTGAGGCAGGTCAGATCCACTAACGAATTACGGACTCGTGGGAAAATTGGCATCAGACAATATTCACAGAAGGGTGTGGTAATTATATTTGAGACTCGTGAGTGTGAAATCGGATCGGATCATTATTTGATATGCTTAGAGATGTGTTTCATGTCACTTCATATAGTACAGTAGCGAATCATAATTTTATGGGGTTTATTTACCGGATATATAGAAGGAGTATGAGTTTGATCCGGTAAGAGACATAATGACCTTGAACTCTTAATATTCAGGGAATAAGGACATTGTCTTCCTATGGAAATCTGGTCAAGGATTTTATAAAAGTTCATGAAAGGGGGTATGTCATGATCCAAGAGAAACCAAATGTTTTAAATGCATATTTAGTCTAATTCCTTTTAATAAAACGAAAAAAAAATGTTGAATTTGTATGTCCTAGCGCTAATAATTGAGAAGCAACTTGGAAGTATGATGAGAGTTACCAACCACATCCTTACCAGTACTAGATCATATATGTGCAGAGTTGAAATTAGTATGGGATCATCTGAGTACCGGATTACCTGAGTGTCGGATTTTTTGGGTGCCGGATTTTCTGGGTACCAGATCACCTTTGTAATTAGTACCGTAATAGCGCAGGGTCCCTTAATCTTTAATACCAGATGGGGTTTAGTACCGGATAAGCATAGTGAGATGATTTATAATAGTGATGACCATTGGTACCAGATAAGCATAGAGATGAACATTGTTTTCTGGTGCTTGATAGATTTTTGACACAGATTCTGGTGGTTGTGACTTGTAGAAATAGTTGGTGTTCTATGATCAGATTCGATTGAAAAACTATGTAGATGGAAAAAATACCAAAAATTAGGAGTTTTGTGTTTGCATAGGAATAATGAAAGAAGATATTTGTAACAGGAGGGTATTCTGGAAATTATATGATCATTTTTTGAGATTATAGAACTCTCTTCTTTTTGGAACCAAGGTGATCACAACTCCTGCTGGCATTTCCTCTTTATTACAAAAATAACAATAATAATCCTAACTACTACTTTTCTGTGGATTTTTATCGAGCCCAGATTATTGAATTCTCGTCGATGTTTTCAATTTTAAAGAGTCTGAAAAACTTAAAGAAAATGATTTATACTATCCCATGGATTTTTCTCGAGCCCGGGCTAGTTCCTGCTCACCGGTGCTTTCAATTTTAAAGAGTCTGAAAAACTTAAAGAAAAATATTTATACTGTCCCGTGGATTTTTCTCTAACCTGGGCCAGTTCCTGCTTGCTAGCGTTTTCAATTTTAAGGAGTCTGGAAAACTTAAAGAACACTCCATCTAGTAGATGTCCTCCTTATTCGTCTATCTACATGGGAACACAACCAACTTTTTGTTTTGTTTTGTTTTTGTTAGTTATATCAGAAAAATAAAAGAGAAACTTTATCTAATGACACACCTATGTATATAAAATGAATTTATACAATTGAACTTACTGTGGTAGGTCAGCAGGAGGGAAAACCCTCTTTCTTACCAGTCGCATTTCGGAACTCTGAAGAACATTTTTGACAAAATCCTCTTTTGACAGAGGCTTATGATAAACCTTCAGTCAATGCCCATTTACAGCAAAGGAAGTCTGATTTTCATCAATGGTCTTTATCCTTATTGAACCATTGTCATAAACTGTATCAACCTCATAAGGTCCCAACCATCTAGTAGACAATTTACCCTTAAAAGTTTTAAATCTACTATCATATAAAAGGGCCCAATCCCCTAACTGGAAGGACTTATTTTTTATGTATTTTTCATGCCATTTGGTCCTTTTCTCTTGTATCAAGGTGGTTCTTTGTAGAGCATCCTGTCTTATCTCATCAAGATCATTTAATTGTAATAGCCTCTATTTTTTAGCTTCGTTTAGGTCCATCCCTAGTTGCATGGTAGTTCTGAAGGTTTTTACCTGAAACTCTATGGGCAGTAGTACCTACTTCCCATACACCAACTCATAAGGTGTATGACCTGTTGTATTTCTCCAAGATGTCTTGTAGGTCCACAAGGACTTAGGGAACCTATCAGCCTAGTGTTTGTGATGCAGTTGAACAATCTTAGTGAGGATGGCCTCTATCACTTTGTTGGTCGATTCCACTTGGCCATTGGCTTGGGGGTGATAGGGAGAAAACTTTATGTGTTTGATCCTGTACTATTCAGTAAGAGCCTTGACCAAATTTGAGGTGAATTGTGTCCCTTGGTCAGTGACTATTTCCCGAGGTACCCCGAAATGAGTGAAAATTTCCTCAAAGAGAAAGTCTACAACAGATTGTTCATTGGCTAAATACAAAGCCTTGTCTTCTACCCATTTTGCTACATAGTCTGTGCAAACTAAGATGTATTTTTTCCTACGGGACATGGGATTGATAGGTCCTACAAAATATAAGGCTCATTTTTCAAATGGTTAGATCACTACTTGGGCTTGGAGAAACATTTCATCGACTGTTGTAGGTTTTCCCATTCTTTCGCAATCATTGCAGCTGGCCACATATTTCTTTGCGTCTTTGAAGATGGTTGGCCAATAATATCCAAACTGTAGAATATTATGTGTTGTCCTTTTGTCAGCAAAATGGCCTTGACAAGGGCCATCATGACAAGATCGGAAGATATCATGAATCTCGTCCTCCCGAACATATCTTCTGATTACCAAATCAGGTCTGATTCGGTATAAGCAATCCTCATGCCACATATAATTGGCACTTAGCTACATAATTCTTTTTTTTTTCTCTAGATGACATATTTTGAGGCAACTTTTCAGTTACAAGATAGTTGGCTATGTCTGCATACCAAGGGGTGTAAGTAGAAATGGAAAATAGATTCTCATCCAGAAAATCATCATCTATTGGAGTACTATCACCTGTATGGATAAGTCTAGACAAGCAATCAGCAACCAAATTATCTCTTCCAGGCCTATCAATGATAGTGATATTGAATTCTTGTAGTAATAACAACCATATAGTCACTCTAGCATTTGTAACAGGTTTGTTCATTAGAAATCTGATAGTTGAGTGGTCAGTGTGCACAAAAAATTTGCATCATGTTATATAGTGTCTAAACTTGTTGATGGCATGTACTACTGATAAAAATTCATTTTCTATGACAGTATAGTTCACTTCAGCAGGTGAGAGATTATTGCTAACAAAGTATATAGCATAAGGAATATGCCCTTCCCTTTGTCATAAGAAAGCGCCCAAAGTGGTATCTAAGGCATCTGTGAAAATATGGAAAGGAAGAGACCAGTTTGGACCTCTCAAAACAAGGGCCACTTGACAACTTTGTTTTTAAGATTTCAAAGGAAATTTGGCATTGCTCATCCCAAAAGAATTCAACATCTTTTGTCAACAATTTGAAAAGGGGGGCAGGTAGGTTTGTAAAGTTTTGAATAAACCTCCTATAGTATCCAGCATGCTCTAAGAAACTTCTGACTTGCTTTTGTGAGCTAGGGATCTTGATTTGGGAAATAATGTCAATCTTGGAAGGGTCCACTTTTATTCCTATACCAGAGATGTGGTGACCTAGAACAATTCCTTCAGTGAGAAACATTCTAGATTTTCTGTGGCTGAGTGAAAGGTTGGTCTCTTTACACCTAACCAGTACCTTTTCCAAATTATCCAATGGTTGTTGGAAATCATCCCCATACACCGTGAAGTCATCCATTTAGACTTCCACACAATCATTGGTTAAATCGGAGAAAATAGCCAAGACATCCCTTTGAAAGGTAGCAATGGCATTACATAAACCAAAAGGAAGAACCCTATAGGCATAGGTCCCCCAAGGGCGGGTGAATGTGGTCTTATCCTGATCTTCTAGTGAAATTTGGATTTGATTGTAACCACTAAACCCATCCAAGAAAGAAAAATACCTCTTCCCAGACAAAGTGTCTAAGACCTAATCTATGAAAGGAAAAGGAAATTAGTCTCTATATGTATGCTTGTTTAATTCTTGAAATCCCACACAAATCCTCTATTTCCCATTTTTCTTTGGTACAATAACTAATGGGGAGACCCACTTTCTATCTGATATAGGGTAAATGAAATTGCCTTGTAGGAGTTTTTGGAGTTCTTCTTTTACTATATCTTTCAAGGCTATATTCATTCTTCTTTGGGGCTTCTTGACAGGTCTGATCTGATCATTAGTGTAAATATGATGTATACAGGTGTTTGGGTGGATCCCTTTCATGTCAAAGTAATCCCATGCAAAAGCATCAGATTTCCCTTGAATCATTTGTATCAACTTTTGTTGTTGATCTGTTTCTAGGCTAGCATTGGTATATAAGGACTTTCCAGGATTGATTTCAATAGCTTGAACAACTGATTCTTTCCCTTCCTCTATTTGTTAAATAGTGGCTATTATAGAAGTGAAAGGGTGCCAAATTTCTTGAAATTCGGGGCTAAAGATGTGTGTGTAGTTAGGGAAAGATTGAGGATAATAAATGCATGTTGAGTCGGCCAAGAATAGACTTAATATTTGTTCTTCAGTTTCATCTTGTACTCATTTTACTTGTTCAAGTGTCAACAAGGGCTGAGTGCAGTCCTCCTCCCCATAAGGATTCTCCAACCAGAGAGGAACTTCAGTGGCTGGTTGGGCGCGGGAAAAAAGGATAAGTTTTTTGACTTTGAGTGCCATTGGAAATTGTCATCTCTCTAGATCGATAACTAATGAATGCATCAACAGTGGCCAACCAAGGTCAGTTGAGTACTACTGGATGTCCTAGTTTGGAGGATTTGGGATGACTTACTAAGAAATCCACAGGGTATTCCCAAGAGGCCAATGTAACTGTTATATCATCTAAACTTCCTGTTGGGGTGATGACAGATTTGTTTGCAAGCTCCAGCAAAGTTTGTGTAATGTACCTCAAATTCACCATAAAAAAAAAATTAATTTTGTTTAAGATTAGAATTTAAGAGAAGGTCAGTTTCATTTCTGTCCATAATGACATTATTACGCCAGACCAGTTTACTTCGAACAGAAAATATTATATGGATAAATTCTTCCATATTTCTATCACTTCCCTTAACTCTCATACTACTCTAACATTCTTATATGTATTTAGGCAACATCTAAGCTTAGGTCTAAGGAACCTTTGAGAGATCAAAGAGATAAAGATCAGGTGGGAGCACAATTGTCGTTAGATCAGTTGGAGAAAGGATCTAGGCGCACAGAGTTTAACCTCTGTGAGGACGTGTAGGAGAACAACTTAAATGAATGGTGGAGACACTTCGAGGAGAATTTTTGAAACTGCAAGAGTCATTGGATCCAGAAAATATGCGCAAGGTTTAAACTTGGTGCATGCAGGGGAGTGAAGACTCTCCCAAATTCCGAAAAGGAGAAAGCCGAGATTTGATCGTGACCATTGATCATTCCGAAAAGATCAAAACTGTTGATTGTGGCTAAAGGTCGCAGCCATCCTTCATAGGGACACGTGGCTTCCGGTCGGAGTTTCGGTCTAGCACGAATAGGTTTCGTCATTTCAGCACCCGAAAAACCCAAAGGAAAAACCCCTCGTTTTCACAAATCGTGAAATCCAAGTACAAGAAACCCCAATGTGCTCTGTGGAGTTAGCCTCAAGTCATCGGGTGTTGTCGTATGGATAGGGGCTAAAGGAGGAGCCAAAGCCTATTAAGCCCTTTTCATCATTTCAGGACCCAGGAGTTCGAAGGGCCTAGTATCGTTGTCATCGGAGTCGCGAAATCTCGAATCGCGAAACCTCGAAGTACCATATGTACAGGCTTCCTCCAATTCAATTATTCAAAGATAGATCTGCTAGAACTTCAATTACAGAAGTAAACAAATGCCTATAAATAGATCGGTACCTTTCAATCTCATCTATACATAGACAATCCTACCTAGAATTTTGATTTCAGAGTTAAATATGCTCCTGTAGGTGGATCTGTTCTTTCAAGTTCATATATAGATATTTTTGTCTAGCGTTTTGTTTGAAGAGGAACCATTCCTAGAATTTAGTCTTTGAAGATAAACTTCTTACAGCAAACAGATGTCATCCATGAAAATTATTTCAATTGAGCACAATTAGACACATAAAATCAGATACACGAATCATTCAAACAAAGACTGAGCATATCTTAAAAGAAGATAAAATACAAATTCGATATTTCGGCATTCAAGATTTTCTTATTACATATGCACGGAGTTCCTTTGCTTTACTAAACCCTGAAATCCAGAACCTCGAAATCCCAAAATGTTGGGCCCACAATCCTTTCGCATTTCACAATTCGACACTTCTTGTTTCATTTTTGTTTATGCATCAGGTGTTCGAAAACCCCAAAATCCCGAAATGTTAGGCCCACCGTCCTTTTGCATTTCGTGATTTGGCACTTCTTGTTTCATTTTTTTTTATGCATCAGGTGTTCGAAAACCCGAAATCCCATAATGTTGGGCCCACCGTCCTTTCGCATTTTGCGATTCAGCACTTCTTTTTTTTTTGTTTTGTGCATCGTTATTAAAACAGGAAAGTCTAAATATGAATAGTCGAATTGGTACATCCTTGGGCAAAGGAAATTTTCGTAATAAGCAAGGGTGCATCCAGTTCCTTTACTGTTAAAGTAATTCATATAATAGATATGTCATTGCAAATTATATAGTATGATTTTCTATTTCTGTATTCTCTTGTTCGAGATACCTTTATACGGGTTAGGTTAATGAACTATAAGGGAAGCTGGTATAACAGTCGGTCTTCCTACCTCAGCTACAGATCTATCTCTACACAGTTTGTTTAATGGAAAGGAAAAAGTGGCATAGTTTACAACACTCAAAATGTTGTTCCCGGCATTATTCATACAGTTAGGTTAATGAAATTACAGCATAACCTCCACTCCCAAAATGCCAATCTTATAATTGATTTCACTCAGAAAACGAATAAAGAAAGAAAAATAACAGTGAATCTAATTTAGAGGAGATTTATTCCAGAATTTAACCATGCATAAATCCTTTCAACTAAATAAAAGGCCAATTCTATCGTTCGTTCATATTTAATAAATACATGATATCAGATATCAAATCATTCGAAGAAAAAAAATGGAAATCATTTCAATTTCGATTTAACAAATACATTGCATCAAATACAAAATCATTCAAACAGAAAAGGAGTAGAGCAACATATCTGAACTAGATCGCGAGAAGACAATGGAATAGTCATGTTCCTCCCAACCGTAGAATAGGGCAGCCAAATCACTTGCCCAATTCACCCCCTAGCCTGACCATGAGTCCATGAGGGCTAACTCGGAAACTCCTCCTCAACAATGTCCTTCAATTCCAACAGTTATCCTCTTGCCTCACACTTACTCAACAGTGCCCATAACAACAAGGAAAATCCGTTTCAATAGACTCCTCTTGACTCACACTCAATCCGTAGTGTTCAAAACAGCAAGAGAGTTCAAAAATATTTTTCCCAACATACTCGGCAGTGTCCTGCCTCCTCGCATATGCTATTTATCAATTTTGCCCAGGTCTTTTTTTCCCACCCTTGGGGGAATTTTCACAGATTTCTAAATCCATGATTTTCAAGGGCTGCCAATGGTCAAATCTCTGATTTTCCACCTATAATAATTATCCTAGAGGTAGTTCCAACTTGTTCCCCACTCATGGAGTCATGGTCAGTTGATTTTAACATGGTTGTTCCATTTGTCCTCCTGCAATTAATATAAATATTCTATTTTTTTTTATACAAGTGTCATAGTCAAATAGTTAGTTGATTCTAATCAAAACTCTACCCAATAGTCATAATAATTAATTACAAATATCAAATTCAAAATTCAAAATTTCCATAAATGGCAAAAATTTTCCAAATTCGAATTTACTAAAAACGGAAATAAATTTCCAGCAAATTTAAATTTCAAAATTATTTTATTTTTGGGGATATCACATACTTTCCCCCTTTAGTAAAACACTATCCTCAGTGTTCGTTCCTTTCCTGGAATAGGATTGGATGATATTTCCACAAATCTCTCTCCAACTCCCAAGTGGCCTCCTCGGGACTAAAGTGCTTCCATTGCACCTTTACCTGACCGACAACTATGTTCCGAAGAGATATTTCTCTTTGGTCTAGAATGCGCAGGGGTTCCACCTGGAACTTGCCTTCGGGTTCCACCTACACCAAGTTCCAATCAATCATATGAGTAGGATCATGAATATACTTTTTTAACAAACACACATGAAATACATTATGAATTCTTAGATTAGCTGGAAGTGCAAGTTGATATGCTACGGGTCCAATTCAAGCTAGTATCTCAAAGGGCCCACAAAACCTGGGTGTCATCTTGGCACAGTTCCCTAACTTCAACGAGATTTTTTGCGCTTTGACCTTCAAATAAACATGGTTTCCTACTTGAAATTCCAAGTGTCTTCTTTTCTGATTTGCATAGCTCTTCTGTCTATCCTGTGCTTCTTTCAAGTTTTGTTGTACCTTCCTTACCATGTTCTCCATTTCTTGGAACATCTCTGGTCCAACCATGAGTCAGTTAGCCGGGGTATCCCAACTAATTGGAGTTGTACACTTTCTTCCATACAGTATTTCGAAAGGGATCAACTTAGCCGAAGTTTGGTACCCATTGTTATATGCAAATTCTACCAAGTGTAGGTAGTCTTCCCAATTGTTCAGCTTTGTTCTTACATACATGTGGAGCATATCCTCTATGATTTGGTTTGTCCTTTTGGTCTATCCATCCGTTTGTGGATGATAACTCGTACTAAAATTCAAATTAGTATTTAGCCCTGCAAACAATTTGTTCCAAAAAGAGGATGTGAATTTTATGTCTCTATCTGAAATCACCATTTTAGGAATACCATGCAGTCTAAAAATTTATTTCATGAATATTTCAACAATGTTTATAGCTTTAAAAGTAGACTTTATAGGAATAAAGTGTGCATACTTACTAAGTTTATCAATTACAACCATGATAGAATCATTATGTTTCTGAGTTTTTGGCAAACCTGTTATAAAGTCCAGCGATATGGTCTCCCATTTCCATTCTGGTACTGGTAATGGCTATAATAGGTCGAATGGATGTTGGTGTTCAGCCTTAACCTGCTGACAATCCTAGCACCTATCCAACTATTATGTTGTTTCGCCTTTCATATTAGGCCAGTAAAACATTTTTCTAAGTGTTGTTATCGTTTTTTGGTAACCTGGATGACCAGAATACGATTTCTTATGCACTTCGTCCAAAACTGTTAATTTTAACTCTGTTGAATCTGGTATGTAAAGTTTGTTTTTAAATCATAATAGTCCCTTCTTGACGATACTTAGATATGGTTTATCTGATTCTACAGTATTGTTTTGTAATTCTACCATCATCTTAGTGTAATTTTCGTCACTAATACCGATCATCCTTACCTTTTGTTCTAGATCACTTTCTTCCCTGCTAATATTTACCTCAAATAACCCATGGACTCTTCTGCTTAAAGCGTCTTCTACTTTATTTTCTTTGCCATTGATATGTCTGACCTCGAAGTCAAATTCACTCAAGAAGGCTAGCCACCTTGCTTGTCTTGCATTAAGGTCTGTTTGGTTAAACAGATATTTCACACCACTATTATTCGTCAATAGTAGAAATTTCCTTCCCATTATGTAGTGTCGCCGCATTTTTAAGGCATGTATTATTGTTGCCAATTCTAAGTCATGAGTGACATAATTTCGCTCGTGTCCTTTTGATTTCCAAGACTCGTAACAAATCACATGCCCTTCCTAAGTTAGAACACCACCTAGTCCCTCTTTACTTGCATCAACGCATACTATGAAGTCTTTATCTGGGTCTACTACCTTCAAAATGGGCGTCGATGTCAATAATTATTTCGTCTTGTTAAAACTATCTTGACACTTTTGTGACCAGTTAAACTTGGTCCCTTTCTTTTGTAATGACGTGATAGGGTAGGATATCTTGGAAAACCCTTCTATAAATCTGCAATAGTATTCGGTGATTCCCATGAATGACTGGATATCTGCCACATCCTTAGGTACTGGCCATTCCATAATGGCTTTTATCTTTTATGGGTCTACGGCAATACCATATGAGGAAATGACATGTCCTAAATATTGTATCTCTTTTTGATAAAAGTCACACTTATCAAATTTGGCATACAGTTTGTGTTTCCTCAACGTTTTCAGAACTATCCTTAAGTGTTCATCATGTTCTTTTTCCGTCTTTGAATAGACCAGAATATCGTCGATAAATACTACTATGAACTTGTCTAAGTACTGACTGAAAATGATGTTCATCAAGCACATAAATGTGGCTAGTGCGTTAGTGAGTCCGAAAGGCATGACTACAAACTTGTAGTGTCCATATCTTGTTCGAAAAGATGTTTTGTTTATGTGCTCCTCCTTTATCCTAACTTGATGATAACCGGATCGTAAATCCAATTTTGAAAATATCTTGGCCCCACAAACTTGATCGAACAGATCATTTATCCTTGGTAAGAGGTATTTGTTCTTAATGGTCATTTTGTTCAGTTTTCTATAATCGATACATAGTCTTAGAGTACCATCTTTCTTTTTCACAAAGAGGAATGGTGCTCCCCATGGCGAGACACTCGGTCTAATATACTCTTTGTCCAACAATTCCTATTATTGTATTTTTAATTCTGTCAGTTCTGGTAGACTCATTCGATAGGGTGCTTTTGAGATAGGGGATGATCCGGGTAGTAAGACTATGGAAAAATCTATTTCCCTTATAGGAGTTAATTCTGGTATCTCATCCACAAACATGTCTCTGAATTCATGTAGGACATCAAAGTCTTCTAACTTGGGCTTATCTTATTTTTCTAATAGATTTGTTACTTGGATGGCGTAAACTTGACATCCCTTTCTAATACATTTCTTGAGTTGCATCGTTGAAACTTGTCTGACTGATACAGGTTTTGGTATGCCTTGGGTTGTTCTAACAGTGCCAAAGTTGTCTTTATAGCTAAGTATCTTTGTATAACAGTCTAGTACTTCTTTGTGTTGTTCCAACCAATCCATCCTGATAATCATATCATAAGATCCTAGTGGTAGGATGTTCAGATTGGTCCTTATCTTTTGACCATCTAAGCTGAACTCAAGATTAGAAATAAAGTCAACCACTTTTCTTTTAGTACATGTTTCTATTTGTACAAGCCATGACTTTGCGTGTTTCAGTTTCTTAAGTTTATTCGACTCTACTACATTGGGAGTAATATAACTTAACGTAGCTCCAGGGTCAATTAAAACAGAAATTCAAGTGTCGTTGATTTTACCTTCAATTTCTACCACCGAGGACTGGTGGTCAGCTTGTCGACCATCTATGACTGCATTTATCCGATGCATACTTATGCCCACGTCTCCCACTGTCGAGGCTTCCTGCAAATTGTGAACAACAATTTTGTTGGCTGCAATTAAACATGGACAATTCCTCCTTAGATGAGGTTCTCCACACTCCCAACGCTTTAATGGCTCATGGGACTTGTCTCCAAACTTCTTCATTCCCAGGTTTACCGGTTTACCACTACCTTGCGTATTCGGATGATTGAAGTGAAAATCCTTCCTTGGGAAACTTTTTGTTGTAACCCGATAAGGAGATGGATGGTATCCCTTCTTCTGCTGGTTCATTCGATCTTGCTTCTTATCCTTCCAGGTCTTGGGAAACTCTTCCCACTGTTTATACTAGTCATAGCACATTTGTGCTTTCTTGAATACCTCACTCAAGGATTTGGGGTTGTCAAACTCAATTCTGTCCCGATAGGCCTGTGGTAAACAACTTAAGAATCATTGGATTTTTACCTTATCCTCCCGGATGTACGGTATGAACCTTAGTAGTTCCAGAAATTTATTTATAAGGTCCTCCATCGTCATCTTTCCGAGTCGTAACTCGTAAAATTATTTCGTCTTCCTTTCATAATAGCTTTTAGAAAGGTATTGTTTCTTGAAATACTTCTTAAAGTCAGACCATTCCAATTGTTTCTCTTTTAGTCCCTTGGCCAATTTCAGGTCCTGCCACCAAATGTTGGCCTTCTCTTTCAGATTGTAGATGGTCATTTTGACCTTCATGTTGTTGGAATAGTTGTAGATCTAGAAGTATTTTTTTATGTCCAACAACCATGCCTCAGTTTCTTCTCCTGCCCTAGATTCTCCATCAAAGATAGCTGGTTTAATCTTTTTAAATTCTCCTTCAAGGTGGTCTGTTTGTTTTCTTTTTCTGTCTGGTATGGTTTTGTCTTCAGCGGAAGGTGTCCCTTCAAATGAACTGTCTTCTTTTTATGTTTTCGCACCAGAATTCTTAGAGGCCCTTTTGCTGACCTCCTCATCATGTTTATCATCTTTTGGGATTTTCTTTGTTACTATACTACTCAACAGAAATTCATTTATCTCTTGTTGTTCCTGTTGTTCTTTCTTCAATTTTTCATTGTCGGCCTTGAAAACCTGTAGTTCAACAATAAGATTCCTCATTGTCTCCAACACCTTCGTGGGTGAGCTTCCATCACTGTTCTGTCTTGGATCTCATGGAGGTCCTTGCTGTGGATTCCCTTCCATCCTGATTTCTGCACCTTCTTGGGTTGCCATAATCAACACAAAATAGAAAGGCTTTCTGTTTGTAACCACAAGATTTATTAGTTTTTCCATAAATCGGAATATATACTGAGCAATTAATGTGGCCCTATTCAGGCCTAGTGTTGTAACTTTTTCTCTGATACCATATGTAATGTACCTCAAATTCACCATAAAAAAAAATAAAAAATAAAAAAAATAGTTTAATCTTAGAATTTAAGAGAAGGTAAGATTCATTTATGTCCATAATGACATTATTACACCAGACAAGTTTACTTCGAATAGAAAATATTATATGGATAAATTATTCCATATTTCTATCACTTCCCTTAACTCTCATACTACTCTAACATGCTTATATGTATTTAGGCAGTATCTAAACTTAGGTCGAAGGAACCTTTGAGAGATTAGAGAGATAAAGCTTAGGTGGGAGCACAACTGTCATTAGATCAGTTGGAGAAAGGATATGGGTGCACAGATTTTAACCTCTGGGAGGATGCACAGGAAAATAGATGAAATGAATGGTGGAGACACTTCGGGGAGAAGTTTTGAAACTACAAGAGTCATCGGATCCAGAAAAAATGCGCGAGGTTTAAACCTGGTGCATGCAGGGGAGTGAAGACTCTCCCAAATTTCAAAAAGGAGAAAGTCGGGATTTGATCACGACCGTTGATCATTCCGAAAAGATCAAAAATATTGATCGTGGCTAAAGGTCGCAGCCATCCTTCAGAGGGACACATGGCTTCCGGTCGACATTTTGGTTTAGCGTGAATAGGTTTTGTCATTTCGGCACCTGGAAAACCCAAAGGAAAAACCCCTCGTTTTTGCAAGTCGTGAAATCCCGGTACACGAAACCCTGATGTGCTCTGTGGAGTTAGCCTCAGGTCATCGGGCATGGTCATATGGATGGGGTCTAAAGGTGGAGCCAAAACCTATTGATTCCTTTTCAGAATTTTGAGACCCGGGAGTTCGAAGGGCCTAGTATCATTTCCGTCGGAGTCACGAAATCCCAAATCGGGAAACCCCGAACCCTGAAACCCCGAAGTACCATATGTACAGGCTTCCTCCAATTCAATTATTCAAAGATAGATCTACTAGAAATTCAATTACATAAGTAAACAAATGCCTATAAATAGATCGGTACCTTTCAAGCTCATCTATACATAGACAATCCTACCTAGATTTTTGATTTCAGAGTTAAATATGCTCCTGTAGGTGGATCTGTTCTTTCAAGTTCATATGTAGATAGTTTTGTCTAGAGTTTTGTTTCAGGAGGAACCATTCCCAGAATTTAGTCTTTGAACATAAACTTCTTACAACAAATAGATGTAATCTATGTAAATTATTTCAACTGAGCACAATTAGACACATAAAATCAGATACACAAATCATTCAAACAAAGACTCGGCATATTTTAAAAGAATATAAAATACAAAGTTGATATTTCGGCATTCGGGATTTTCTTATTACATATGCGTGGAGTTCCTTTGCTTTACTAAACCCTGAAATCTTGAAATGTTGGGCCCACAGTCCTTTCGCATTTCGCGATTCGACACTTCTTGTTTCATTTTTGTTTATGCATCAGGTGTTCGAAAACCCCAAAATTTTGAAATGTTGGGCCCACCATCCTTTCGCATTTCGCGATTTGGCACTTCTTGTTTCATTTTTGTTTATGCATCAGGTGTTCGAAAACCCCGAAATCCTGGAATGTTGGGCCCACTGTCCTTTCACATTTCGCAATTCAGCACTTCTTATTTTTTTTGTTTTGTGCATCGTTATTAAAAAAGGAAATTCTAAATATGAATAGTCAAATTGGTACAGCCTTGGGCAAAGGAAATTTTCGTAATAAGAAAGGGTGCATCCGGTTCCTTTACAGTTAAATTAATTCATATAATAGATCTGTCATTGCAAATTATATAGTATGATTTTTTGTTTTTGTATTCTCTTGTTCGATATACCTTTATACGAGTTAGGTTAATGAACTATAAGGGAAGCTAGTATAATAGTCGGTCTTCTTACCTCAGCTACAGATCTGTCCCTACATAGTCTGTTTAATGGAAAGGAAAAAGTGGCATAGTTTACAACACTCAAAATGGTGTTCCCGACATTATTCATACAGTTATATTAATGAAATTACAGCATAACCTTCACTCCCAAAATGCCAATCTCAGCATTCATTTCACTCAGAAAACAAATAAAGAAAGAAAAATAACAATGAATCTAATTTAGAGGAGATTTCTTCCAGAATTTAACCATGCATAAATCCTTTCAACTAAATAAAAGGCAAATTCTATCATTCATTCATATTTAATAAATACATGATATCAGATATCAAATCATTCGAACAGAAAAATGGAAATCATTTCAATTCTGATTTAACAAATACATTGCATCAAATATAAAATCATTCAAACAGAAAAGGAGTAGAGCAACATATTTGAACCAGATCACGAGAAGACAAAGGGAACAACCACATTCCTCCCAACCGTAGAACAGGGCAGCCAAATCACTTGCCCAGTTCACCCCCTATCCTGACCATGAGTCCATGAGGGATAACTCAGAAACTCCTCCTCAGCAATGTCCTTCAATTGCAACAGTTATCCTCTTGCCTCACACTTACTTAGTAGTTCTCATAATAGCAAGGAAAATTTGTTTCAGCAGACTCATCTTGCCTCACACTCAATTCATAGTGTTCAAAACAACAAGAGAGTTCAAAAATATTTTTCCTAGCATACTCGGCAGCGTCCTGCCTCCTCGCATATGTTATTTATCAATTTTGCCCAAGTCTTTTTTTCCCTCCCTTGGGGGAATTTTCGTAGATTTATAAATCCCTAATTTTCAAGGGTTTCCAATGGCCAAATCTCTGATTTTCCACCTATAATAATCATCCCAGAGGTAGTTTCAACTTGTTCCCCACTCATGGAGTCATGGTTAGTTGATTTTAACATGGCTGTTCCATTTGTCCTCCTGCAATTAATATAAATATTCTATTTTTTTTATACAAGTCTCATAGTCAAATAGTTAGTTGAGTCCAATCAGAACTATGCCCGACAGTCATAATAATTAATTACAAATATCAAATTCAAAATTCAAAATTGCCATAAATGGAAAAAAAATTCCAAATTCGAATTTACTAAAAACGGAAATAAATTTCCAGCAAATTTAAATTTCAATATTATTTTATTTTTGGGGATATTACAGTTTGTGTTGGTCTTTGTTGATCTAGTTGTAGTGTTTTCATAGTGTTCACTGACATCACATTTATTTTTGCCCCTATATCAATCAATGTGTTAGGTAAGGAAACACCATTTATTTTTATGGTTACCACTGGGTTCCCTGGATCACAATACTTAGATGGCATTTATGTTATAAACTTTGATAACTTCCCCACCACCTGTATGATAGGAGGCTCCTTCCTCTTCCTCCCTCGATTTTTAATGCAAAGGTCCCTTACAATTTTATCATAGATAGGTATGTTATTAATGGTCTGTAGTAGGGGGATGTAACACACCCACTACCATAATTTTAAAAACTTTGGTTTTAATCTCCCATACATGGTAAATCTCCCTAAACTTCGCATTAGCGAAATGCCAATCCCCGGTTCTATATCAGGATATCGCGACTCGGGAGTTCGCGATTCACGCGAACACAAATTACATACACAACAAAACCCCGATCCCCGATGGTCAACGGGTCAACACTTCCCTCTATCGAAGATTACCCTATCGGGAAATCGGCGCATGAAATGTCGTGGTTCACTTACACGGTGAATCCCCGAACCCCGAACTCCGATATGTTTCCACCTGTACTCCACCGGCGATCGCGGTCCCACACGCCACGTCACTTCGGGATTTCGCAGATCGCGAATCCGCGATGCATGACTCTTTGACGTCGAGAACCCCGATTCTCCGAACGCCAAAACCCCAAAGTCCGATGCCACCTGTCCTCCACTCGGCTATCGGGAAATCGCGATTCAGGAAATCGCGGTTCCTGGTGCACAAGGTCACAGACCTTGCCAAACCTCGAATCCCAACTCCTCAGGATCCTTCGCCACGTGCCCCCATCCTGATCGACGGTTCAGATCGATTCGGGGAATCGCGACTCGCGATTTCACGAGGTGTAGAACTCTCACCTTATCAATCCCCGAACGCCGAAACCCCGAAGTCTGATGGACTTTGGTTCTCCACACCTGTACTCACGGGATTATCTCCCGTGCAACTCCTCCACGATCGGACGGTCCTCGGGATTTCGCGAAACTTCAC
>ML824835.1:157346-177817 GCA_009831015.1 Picea engelmannii | reverse complement strand
GAAAAAGAACATGATGAACACTTAAGGATAGTTCTGAAAACGTTGAGGAAACACAAACTGTATGCCAAATTTGATAAGTGTGACTTTTATCAAAAAGAGATACAATATTTAGGACATGTCATTTCCTCATATGGTATTGCCGTAGACCCATAAAAGATAAAAGCCATTATGGAATGGCCAGTACCTAAGGATGTGGCAGATATCCAGTCATTCATGGGAATCACCGAATACTATTGCAGATTTATAGAAGGGTTTTCCAAGATATCCTACCCTATCACGTCATTACAAAAGAAAGGGACCAAGTTTAACTGGTCACAAAAGTGTCAAGATAGTTTTAACAAGACGAAATAATTATTGACATCGACGCCCATTTTGAAGGTAGTAGACCCAGATAAAGACTTCATAGTATGCGTTGATGCAAGTAAAGAGGGACTAGGTGGTGTTCTAACTTAGGAAGGGCATGTGATTTGTTACGAGTCTTGGAAATCAAAAGGACACGAGCGAAATTATGTCACTCATGACTTAGAATTGGCAACAATAATACATGCCTTAAAAATGCGGCGACACTACATAATGGGAAGGAAATTTCTACTATTGACGAATAATAGTGGTGTGAAATATCTGTTTAACCAAACAGACCTTAATGCAAGACAAGCAAGGTGGCTAGCCTTCTTGAGTGAATTTGACTTCGAGGTCAGACATATCAATGGCAAAGAAAATAAAGTAGAAGACGCTTTAAGCAGAAGAGTCCATGGGTTATTTGAGGTAAATATTAGCAGGGAAGAAAGTGATCTAGAACAAAAGGTAAGGATGATCGGTATTAGTGACGAAAATTACACTAAGATGATGGTAGAATTACAAAACAATACTGTAGAATCAGATAAACCATATCTAAGTATCGTCAAGAAGGGACTATTATGATTTAAAAACAAACTTTACATACCAGATTCAACAGAGTTAAAATTAACAGTTTTGGACGAAGTGCATAAGAAATCGTATTCTGGTCATCCAGGTTACCAAAAAACGATAACAACACTTAGAAAAATGTTTTACTGGCCTAATATGAAAGGCGAAACAACATAATAGTTGGATAGGTGCTAGGATTGTCAGCAGGTTAAGGCTGAACACCAACATCCATTCGACCTATTATAGCCATTACCAGTACCAGAATGGAAATGGGAGACCATATCGCTGGACTTTATAACAGGTTTGCCAAAAACTCAGAAACATAATGATTCTATCATGGTTGTAATTGATAAACTTAGTAAGTATGCACACTTTATTCCTATAAAGTCTACTTTTAAAGCTATAAACATTGTTGAAATATTCATGAAATAAATTTTTAGACTGCATGGTATTCCTAAAATGGTGATTTCAGATAGAGACATAAAATTCACATCCTCTTTTTGGAACAAATTGTTTGCAGGGCTAAATACTAATTTGAATTTTAGTACGAGTTATCATCCACAAACGGATGGATAGACCAAAAGGACAAACCAAATCATAGAGGATATGCTCCACATGTATGTAAGAACAAAGCTGAACAATTGGGAAGACTACCTACACTTGGTAGAATTTGCATATAACAATGGGTACCAAACTTCGGCTAAGTTGATCCCTTTCGAAATACTGTATGGAAGAAAGTGTACAACTCCAATTAGTTGGGATACCCCGGCTAACTGACTCATGGTTGGACCAGAGATGTTCCAAGAAATGGAGAACATGGTAAGGAAGGTACAACAAAACTTGAAAGAAGCACAGGATAGACAGAAGAGCTATGCAAATCAGAAAAGAAGACACTTGGAATTTCAAGTAGGAAACCATGTTTATTTGAAGGTCAAAGCGCAAAAAATCTCGTTGAAGTTAGGGAACTGTGCCAAGATGACACCCAGGTTTTGTGGGCCCTTTGAGATACTAGCTTGAATTGGACCCGTAGCATATCAACTTGCACTTCCAGCTAATCTAAGAATTCATAATGTATTTCATGTGTGTTTGTTAAAAAAGTATATTCATGATCCTACTCATATGATTGATTGGAACTTGGTGTAGGTGGAACCCGAAGGCAAGTTCCAGGTGGAACCCCTGCGCATTCTAGACCAAAGAGAAATATCTCTTCGGAACATAGTTGTCGGTCAGGTAAAGGTGCAATGGAAGCACTTTAGTCCCGAGGAGGCCACTTGGGAGTTGGAGAGAGATTTGTGGAAATATCATCCAATCCTATTCCAGGAAAGGAACGAACACTGAGGATAGTGTTTTACTAAAGGGGGAAAGTATGTGATATCCCCAAAAATAAAATAATTTTGAAATTTAAATTTGCTGGAAATTTATTTCCGTTTTTAGTAAATTCGAATTTGGAAAATTTTTGCCATTTATGGAAATTTTGAATTTTGAATTTGATATTTGTAATTAATTATTATGACTATTGGGTAGAGTTTTGATTAGAATCAACTAACTATTTGACTATGACACTTGTATAAAAAAAAATAGAATATTTATATTAATTGCAGGAGGACAAATGGAACAACCATGTTAAAATCAACTGACCATGACTCCATGAGTGGGGAACAAGTTGGAACTACCTCTAGGATAATTATTATAGGTGGAAAATCAGAGATTTGACCATTGGCAGCCCTTGAAAATCATGGATTTAGAAATCTGTGAAAATTCCCCCAAGGGTGGGAAAAAAAGACCTGGGCAAAATTGATAAATAGCATATGCGAGGAGGCAGGACACTGCCGAGTATGTTGGGAAAAATATTTTTGAACTCTCTTGCTGTTTTGAACACTACGGATTGAGTGTGAGTCAAGAGGAGTCTATTGAAACGGATTTTCCTTGTTGTTATGGGCACTGTTGAGTAAGTGTGAGGCAAGAGGATAACTGTTGGAATTGAAGGACATTGTTGAGGAGGAGTTTCCGAGTTAGCCCTCATGGACTCATGGTCAGGCTAGGGGGTGAATTGGGCAAGTGATTTGGCTGCCCTATTCTACGGTTGGGAGGAACATGACTATTCCATTGTCTTCTCGCGATCTAGTTCAGATATGTTGCTCTACTCCTTTTCTGTTTGAATGATTTTGTATTTGATGCAATGTATTTGTTAAATCGAAATTGAAATGATTTCCATTTTTTTTCTTCGAATGATTTGATATCTGATATCATGTATTTATTAAATATGAACGAACGATAGAATTGGCCTTTTATTTAGTTGAAAGGATTTATGCATGGTTAAATTCTGGAATAAATCTCCTCTAAATTAGATTCACTGTTATTTTTCTTTCTTTATTCGTTTTCTGAGTGAAATCAATTATAAGATTGGCATTTTGGGAGTGGAGGTTATGCTGTAATTTCATTAACCTAACTGTATGAATAATGCCGGGAACAACATTTTGAGTGTTGTAAACTATGCCACTTTTTCCTTTCCATTAAACAAACTGTGTAGAGATAGATCTGTAGCTGAGGTAGGAAGACCGACTGTTATACCAGCTTCCCTTATAGTTCATTAACCTAACCCGTATAAAGGTATCTCGAACAAGAGAATACAGAAATAGAAAATCATACTATATAATTTGCAATGACATATCTATTATATGAATTACTTTAACAGTAAAGGAACTGGATGCACCCTTGCTTATTACGAAAATTTCCTTTGCCCAAGGATGTACCAATTCGACTATTCATATTTAGACTTTCCTGTTTTAATAACGATGCACAAAACAAAAAAAAAAGAAGTGCTGAATCGCAAAATGCGAAAGGACGGTGGGCCCAACATTATGGGATTTCGGGTTTTCGAACACCTGATGCATAAAAAAAAATGAAACAAGAAGTGCCAAATCACGAAATGCAAAAGGACGGTGGGCCTAACATTTCGGGATTTTGGGGTTTTCGAACACCTGATGCATAAACAAAAATGAAACAAGAAGTGTCGAATTGTGAAATGCGAAAGGATTGTGGGCCCAACATTTTGGGATTTCGAGGTTCTGGATTTCAGGGTTTAGTAAAGCAAAGGAACTCCGTGCATATGTAATAAGAAAATCTTGAATGCCGAAATATCGAATTTGTATTTTATCTTCTTTTAAGATATGCTCAGTCTTTGTTTGAATGATTCGTGTATCTGATTTTATGTGTCTAATTGTGCTCAATTGAAATAATTTTCATGGATGACATCTGTTTGCTGTAAGAAGTTTATCTTCAAAGACTAAATTCTAGGAATGGTTCCTCTTCAAACAAAACGCTAGACAAAAATATCTATATATGAACTTGAAAGAACAGATCCACCTACAGGAGCATATTTAACTCTGAAATCAAAATTCTAGGTAGGATTGTCTATGTATAGATGAGATTGAAAGGTACCGATCTATTTATAGGCATTTGTTTACTTCTGTAATTGAAGTTCTAGCAGATCTATCTTTGAATAATTGAATTGGAGGAAGCCTGTACATATGGTACTTCGAGGTTTCGCGATTCGAGATTTCGCGACTCCGATGACAACGATACTAGGCCCTTCGAACTCCTGGGTCCTGAAATGATGAAAAGGGCTTAATAGGCTTTGGCTCCTCCTTTAGCCCCTATCCATACGACAACACCCGATGACTTGAGGCTAACTCCACAGAGCACATTGGGGTTTCTTGTACTTGGATTTCACGATTTGTGAAAACGAGGGGTTTTTCCTTTGGGTTTTTCGGGTGCTGAAATGACGAAACCTATTCGTGCTAGACCGAAACTCCGACCGGAAGCCACGTGTCCCTATGAAGGATGGCTGCGACCTTTAGCCACAATCAACAGTTTTGATCTTTTCGGAATGATCAATGGTCACGATCAAATCTCGGCTTTCTCCTTTTCGGAATTTGGGAGAGTCTTCACTCCCCTGCATGCACCAAGTTTAAACCTTGCGCATATTTTCTGGATCCAATGACTCTTGCAGTTTCAAAAATTCTCCTCGAAGTGTCTCCACCATTCATTTAAGTTGTTCTCCTACACGTCCTCACAGAGGTTAAACTCTGTGCGCCTAGATCCTTTCTCCAACTGATCTAACGACAATTGTGCTCCCACCTGATCTTTATCTCTTTGATCTCTCAAAGGTTCCTTAGACCTAAGCTTAGATGTTGCCTAAATACATATAAGAATGTTAGAGTAGTATGAGAGTTAAGGGAAGTGATAGAAATATGGAAGAATTTATCCATATAATATTTTCTGTTCGAAGTAAACTGGTCTGGCGTAATAATGTCATTATGGACAGAAATGAAACTGACCTTCTCTTAAATTCTAATCTTAAACAAAATTAATTTTTTTTTTATGGTGAATTTGAGGTACATTACACAAACTTTGCTGGAGCTTGCAAACAAATCTGTCATCACCCCAACAGGAAGTTTAGATGATATAACAGTTACATTGGCCTCTTGGGAATACCCTGTGGATTTCTTAGTAAGTCATCCCAAATCCTCCAAACTAGGACATCCAGTAGTACTCAACTGACCTTGGTTGGCCACTGTTGATGCATTCATTAGTTATCGATCTAGAGAGATGACAATTTCCAATGGCACTCAAAGTCAAAAAACTTATCCTTTTTTCCCGCGCCCAACCAGCCACTGAAGTTCCTCTCTGGTTGGAGAATCCTTATGGGGAGGAGGACTGCACTCAGCCCTTGTTGACACTTGAACAAGTAAAATGAGTACAAGATGAAACTGAAGAACAAATATTAAGTCTATTCTTGGCCGACTCAACATGCATTTATTATCCTCAATCTTTCCCTAACTACACACACATCTTTAGCCCCGAATTTCAAGAAATTTGGCACCCTTTCACTTCTATAATAGCCACTATTTAACAAATAGAGGAAGGGAAAGAATCAGTTGTTCAAGCTATTGAAATCAATCCTGGAAAGTCCTTATATACCAATGCTAGCCTAGAAACAGATCAACAACAAAAGTTGATACAAATGATTCAAGGGAAATCTGATGCTTTTGCATGGGATTACTTTGACATGAAAGGGATCCACCCAAACACCTGTATACATCATATTTACACTAATGATCAGATCAGACCTGTCAAGAAGCCCCAAAGAAGAATGAATATAGCCTTGAAAGATATAGTAAAAGAAGAACTCCAAAAACTCCTACAAGGCAATTTCATTTACCCTATATCAGATAGAAAGTGGGTCTCCCCATTAGTTATTGTACCAAAGAAAAATGGGAAATAGAGGATTTGTGTGGGATTTCAAGAATTAAACAAGCATACATATAGAGACTAATTTCCTTTTCCTTTCATAGATTAGGTCTTAGACACTTTGTCTGGGAAGAGGTATTTTTCTTTCTTGGATGGGTTTAGTGGTTACAATCAAATCCAAATTTCACTAGAAGATCAGGATAAGACCACATTCACCCGCCCTTGGGGGACCTATGCCTATAGGGTTCTTCCTTTTGGTTTATGTAATGCCATTGCTACCTTTCAAAGGGATGTCTTGGCTATTTTCTCCGATTTAACCAATGATTGTGTGGAAGTCTAAATGGATGACTTCACGGTGTATGGGGATGATTTCCAACAACCATTGGATAATTTGGAAAAGGTACTGGTTAGGTGTAAAGAGACCAACCTTTCACTCAGCCACAGAAAATCTAGAATGTTTCTCACTGAAGGAATTGTTCTAGGTCACCACATCTCTGGTATAGGAATAAAAGTGGACCCTTCCAAGATTGACATTATTTCCCAAATCAAGATCCCTAGCTCACAAAAGCAAGTCAGAAGTTTCTTAGAGCATGCTGGATACTATAGGAGGTTTATTCAAAACTTTACAAACCTACCTGCCCCCCTTTTCAAATTGTTGACAAAAGATGTTGAATTCTTTTGGGATGAGCAATGCCAAATTTCCTTTGAAATCTTAAAAACAAAGTTGTCAAGTGGCCCTTGTTTTGAGAGGTCCAAACTGGTCTCTTCCTTTCCATATTTTCACAGATGCCTTAGATACCACTTTGGGCGCTTTCTTATGACAAAGGGAAGGGCATATTCCTTATGCTATATACTTTGTTAGCAATAATCTCTCACCTGCTGAAGTGAACTATACTGTCATAGAAAATGAATTTTTATCAGTAGTACATGCCATCAACAAGTTTAGACACTATATAACATGATGCAAATTTTTTGTGCACACTGACCACTCAACTATCAGATTTCTAATGAACAAACCTGTTACAAATGCTAGAGTGACTATATGGTTGTTATTACTACAAGAATTCAATATCACTATCATTGATAGGCCTGGAAGAGATAATTTGGTTGCTGATTGCTTGTCTAGACTTATCCATACAGGTGATAGTACTCCAATAGATGATGATTTTCTGGATGAGAATCTATTTTCCATTTCTACTTACACCCCTTGGTATGCAGACATAGCCAACTATCTTGTAACTGAAAAGTTGCCTCAAAATATGTCATCTAGAGAAAAAAAAAAGAATTATGTAGCTAAGTGCCAATTATATGTGGCATGAGGATTGCTTATACCGAATCAGACCTGATTTGGTAATCAGAAGATATGTTCGGGAGGACGAGATTCATGATATCTTCCGATCTTGTCATGATGGCCCTTGTCAAGGCCATTTTGCTGACAAAAGGACAACACATAATATTCTACAGTTTGGATATTATTGGCCAACCATCTTCAAAGACGCAAAGAAATATGTGGCCAGCTGCAATGATTGCGAAAGAATGGGAAAACCTACAACAGTCGATGAAATGTTTCTCCAAGCCCAAGTAGTGATCTAACCATTTGAAAAATGAGCCTTATATTTTGTAGGACCTATCAATCCCATGTCCCGTAGGAAAAAATACATCTTAGTTTGCACAGACTATGTAGCAAAATGGGTAGAAGACAAGGCTTTGTATTTAGCCAATGAACAATCTGTTGTAGACTTTCTCTTTGAGGAAATTTTCACTCATTTCGGGGTACCTCGGGAAATAGTCACTGACCAAGGGACACAATTCACCTCAAATTTGGTCAAGGCTCTTACTGAATAGTACAGGATCAAACACATAAAGTTTTCTCCCTATCACCCCCAAGCCAATGGCCAAGTGGAATCGACCAACAAAGTGATAGAGGCCATCCTCACTAAGATTGTTCAACTGCATCACAAACACTAGGCTGATAGGTTCCCTAAGTCCTTGTGGACCTACAAGACATCTTGGAGAAATACAACAGGTCATACACCTTATGAGTTGGTGTATGGGAAGTAGGTACTACTGCCCATAGAGTTTCAGGTAAAAACCTTCAGAACTACCATGCAACTAGGGATGGACCTAAACGAAGCTAAAAAATAGAGGCTATTACAATTAAATGATCTTGATGAGATAAGACAGGATGCTCTACAAAGAACCACCTTGATACAAGAGAAAAGGACCAAATGGCATGAAAAATACATAAAAAATAAGTCCTTCCAGTTAGGGGATTGGGCCCTTTTATATGATAGTAGATTTAAAACTTTTAAGGGTAAATTGTCTACTAGATGGTTGGGACCTTATGAGGTTGATACAGTTTATGACAATGGTTCAATAAGGATAAAGACCATTGATGAAAATCAGACTTCCTTTGCTGTAAATGGGCATTGACTGAAGGTTTATCATAAGCCTCTGTCAAAAGAGGATTTTGTCAAAAATGTTCTTCAGAGTTCCGAAATGCGACTGGTAAGAAAGAGGGTTTTCCCTCCTGCTGACCTACCACAGTAAGTTCAATTGTATAAATTCATTTTATATACATAGGTGTGTCATTAGATAAAGTTTCTCTTTTATTTTTCTGATATAACTAACAAAAACAAAACAAAACAAAAAGTTGGTTGTGTTCCCATGTAGATAGACGAATAAGGAGGACATCTACTAGATGGAGTGTTCTTTAAGTTTTCCAGACTCCTTAAAATTGAAAACGCTAGCAAGCAGGAACTGGCCCAGGTTAGAGAAAAATCCACGGGACAGTATAAATATTTTTCTTTAAGTTTTTCAGACTCTTTAAAATTGAAAGCACCGGTGAGCAGGAACTAGCCCGGGCTCGAGAAAAATCCATGGGATAGTATAAATCATTTTCTTTAAGTTTTTCAGACTCTTTAAAATTGAAAACATCGACGAGAATTCAATAATCTGGGCTCGATAAAAATCCACAGAAAAGTAGTAGTTAGGATTATTATTGTTATTTTTGTAATAAAGAGGAAATGCCAGCAGGAGTTGTGATCACCTTGGTTCCAAAAAGAAGAGAGTTCTATAATCTCAAAAAATGATCATATAATTTCCAGAATACCCTCCTGTTACAAATATCTTCTTTCATTATTCCTATGCAAACACAAAACTCCTAATTTTTGGTATTTTTTCCATCTACATAGTTTTTCAATCGAATCTGATCATAGAACACCAACTATTTCTACAAGTCACAACCACCAGAATCTGTGTCAAAAATCTATCAAGCACCAGAAAACAATGTTCATCTCTATGCTTATCTGGTACCAATGGTCATCACTATTATAAATCATCTCACTATGCTTATCCGGTACTAAACCCCATCTGGTATTAAAGATTAAGGGACCCTGCGCTATTACGGTACTAATTACAAAGGTGATCTGGTACCCAGAAAATCCGGCACCCAAAAAATCCGACACTCAGGTAATCCGGTACTCAGATGATCCCATACTAATTTCAACTCTGCACATATATGATCTAGTACTGGTAAGGATGTGGTTGGTAACTCTCATCATACTTCCAAGTTGCTTCTCAATTATTAGCGCTAGGACATACAAATTCAACATTTTTTTTTCGTTTTATTAAAAGGAATTAGACTAAATATGCATTTAAAACATTTGGTTTCTCTTGGATCATGACATACCCCCTTTCATGAACTTTTATAAAATCCTTGACCAGATTTCCATAGGAAGACAATGTCCTTATTCCCTGAATATTAAGAGTTCAAGGTCATTATGTCTCTTACCGGATCAAACTCATACTCCTTCTATATATCCGGTAAATAAACCCCATAAAATTATGATTCGCTACTGTACTATATGAAGTGACATGAAACACATCTCTAAGCATATCAAATAATGATCCGATCCGATTTCACACTCACGAGTCTCAAATATAATTACCACACCCTTCTGTGAATATTGTCTGATGCCAATTTTCCCACGAGTCCGTAATTCGTTAGTGGATCTGACCTGCCTCACCATATCATCATGACTATCGATGTGACCATTGTAATCTACACTTCCATTTATAAATTCTCCTCTGGATGGCTCTGCCATCCATATGAGCGTTATTTACCATTGTTGTCACACCACCTCCAGACATCCCATGCCTTCGTATTCCTTGCATGTTTTTCCCCATCCGGTACTCTATCACAGTTTACGTTTATTCGGTAGTCAACCCTAGATCCTCTGTCCATGCCTCATCCACCGAGAGAATTTTTTGGGCTAGCATGGGGGTTGATAAGAATGAGCCCATATTTCAATTGTACAGGGAAACAACAGAATATCAACAAAGAAAAGTATGAACAGGTAGGGTGGGTGTCATTTTTGGAAAAGTTTAAAGGCCATCACGAGGGAATTTCTCTTGCCTTCGCACGAAAATATGATGGAGAAAGTGTGCATCTTGGAGACATGAAGCTAACAATTACAGAAGCCACTATAGCAGAAGATGCATGACTCCCTATGGCTCGAGAAAAATACTTCAAGAGGGTGATCGTCGACAGGAAACTCTGTCAGAAATTCCTCAAACTAGAACATTAAGACCCTGATTGGACCAAGGGTGTCCCTCGAAGCTGCATCAAAGAGGAATATTGGACGATGCTCACAAGTCTATAGAAATTCATCACCTGAGAAGGAAGGTATGCAGTAACCTTCATTTATCATTTGAATCTTTTATCACTTTTCGAGGGAGGACCACAAATTGATTTTCCTCACTTCCCGTGGATGAGTTTAAAGAAGATGGTGAGAGGGGTGAAGTCAGTTTCCAAGAAACCTCAAACTAGCCTTCATCGCCATGGTTTAATAAAACTTATGGTTGTTCATGCTTTAAGGACACAAGGTGGTAGTTAGAAGAAATTACTCCAATAGAATTTCTCTCAAGAAAGAATATCCAAAAATGTTGAAACACAGGAGACAGGGATACACAGTGAGGGTTCAAGCAAGAGGGAAAAGGAAGACAAAAGGAAGGCATCAGGAGGAAAATAAGGCATTGTTACACCCAACTCATCCCAACCCATTGATAAATTAGTGACATAAAAGTATGTTGTATGGGAACCTACTACATCGAGGAAGAAGAAATCCATCCAATCCCAGAAAATAAGTCCTACCTCGATTCAAAAAGATAAAAGACAAAAGGAAGACTCTGATCTAGGAGGATGATCATACAACATTCCTGAAGCAATCATGGAGGTGTCATTAGAACCATCTAGCCAAGTAGAGAAGACCCCTAACCTCAACATTCAGAACAAGAAAAATTCTACACAGTCTAAAGCATCTGGTTTAGTCCTGCATCCTAAAGATTAACTATCACAAAGTAAGAAATGAAAGAAGGAAGAGACAGATAAACAAGATATTTTACATGAAGCAACCATTATACCCCTCCAGAATATGTTAATGAATTGGAAAACATCCTTGAGGTAGTTACTCGGTCTTCCCAGAAACTGGTTGGTGAATTGAAAGAAATTGTTAAGGTGACAAGAAGAAAAAAAAAGAAGATCGAAAGGGAGAAGGCACAAAGGGAACAAATTCTAGAACCGATGCCTCAATCTTCCAGGATAGAAATAAGGGCTAGTCAGCAGAAGAAGACTCCATAATTCACAACTCGGAGCCTCAAGATGAAAGTTAAAATGACACAGGAGAAACAAGTGTCCAGACCCACCACCGTTATTAAAATAAAAAAGAGGAAGTTGTTTGAGGAAATGTCTACCCCTGTCAGCAAGTCTAAAGAGGCCCCGCTCCCCATATGAAGGACTACCAGAAGCATGGCCAAGTAGGTGATAGTTCCAAATATACCTTCTCTACAAAGGGAACCCATGAATATTCCGATTTCTCCAGAGAAAGGAAGTGGTTGTGGAGCTACAATGAGTGAATGAGAAGGGTTGGTATTAGTAAGTGAGATAGAAGGATTGGTAACAGAGAATTTGATGGGTTTGAGTAAAGAAAAACAATCTCGAGAGGAGGTAACTAAGGAGGCAATCACATCTAGCCCAGACAAGTCTCTGAACAAACAAAAATTGATAGAAAAGATTGAGAGGCTAAAGAAATAAGTTGAAGAATACAAAGTATTTGACAGGCATATCAAGGCAGAGAATGCACAATTGAAAGAACAACATGCAGAGGTCTCTGCCAAACTCAACAAGGTCTTGCGATTGATCCAGTACACTAGGGTAATCAAGAAGTAAATGAAAAGTGAAGTTTCTAGTTTTAACATCCTGCAACTTGACAAATGACAGAGAAGGATTCAATTTTGCAGAAAGTTTTTGTGTATCAGTTTTTGATGACGTTGCATGAAGACATGCAACACCTTCATCACGGGGGATCTGTTGAGTCTCTGTTTTGACATGTATAATCCCCTATCCTACCTTCTATCTGAGATTTTTTACCTATATTGTAAGCCTATACTTGACTATTTCCTCTTAAACACATACCTAATAACCTTGTTCATGTTCAGAAGAGGTAATTGATGATTTAAAGCATGCTTGTTTAGCTTTCTTGAAATAATTCGATTAAAGTGTTTTATTTTGTATAGTCCTAATGGTTTGACTCATGAGCAGCCTATCTAGTACTTGCTCTATTCCAGTACTACCAGTCATCGTGCAATCCGGTACCCAATCCATTCTGGTACCTAAGGAAGTTTTGATCCTATACTATTTGTTCCAAATCCATTCTGGTACCAAGTCATGCGCTATTCCGGTACTGTCTGCTTCGCCTCCATTCTGGTACTCAGATTCACGACTGTGTGTATTCCAGTACCAAAACCTCTGTTTCTAGTAGGCACCAGTTGGGCCAGTATAATGATGAATATTTAGAGAAGGAAGTTGAACAGAATCTCCCAAATTAGTTTTCCACATTATGAGAGACTCCATCACTCATGCACTTCGTGTCATGAGGATGGAGTCAATTCCTAGAGATTCGATGCAAATATCAATTGTAATATTTTTAAAACTGTTTAGTACTTATCCATAGATATTGATAGTATCAGTTTACCTTATTAATAAGGAATGTTGTATAGGTGATAGGTGTGTGGATAATAAGGAATGTAATGAATTCTGTTATCAGAACTAGATAATACGTATCATTCCTATGTATGAAGTGAAGAACTGTTGATCCAATTTACCAGTTGAATCAATGCAAAAGATTTATTATTTCAATTTCTGAGTGTGAGTGAAACATTTTAGTCTGTTACTTTCTTAAGAGGTTCCTTGTTGGTTCGGCAAAGGCCCACTGCCCCAACCAAGGTAAACCTTCCTGTATATGTTTTGTTTGATTGTGTGAGTATTTTACAGTAGTGTGTGTTAATGATCTTTAATCTACTTTCATAGTTCAACATTGAGTTAATTGTTTATGGATTGGTGTGAACAATCAGGTGCCAGATCAAATAGATATTTCATTTTCGAATATTGAAGATTTCCATTTAATTATTTGAAGTATGGGATTGATATCTTGAGTTTATGATTGCAGTAGAATTAGTACATCAAGGAACCAAAATAATTTATATCTCATCTTCATTCTCTGTAATGAAGTCTCTTAGTTATGTTGAATGTTCCTTGTATGGGTTTGTTTGAATTGCATGAAGCTGGAATTGATTTTGATTTCAAGAGTGATTGGAGTTGATTTCTATTTATTGTTTTGATTACTATAGGAGACAAGCTTCTCAAATGCATCTCTTTAATTCATGAGCATGGAATGAATAGACTTGTTTCTCTAGGATAGAATCCTTTTTAATTGGTCATTTGTGTGAAGAAGTTTCATTATCCGTTTTCTCTTCTAAGTTCAAGGGTGTTTGAAGTATTCAGAAATATTAGAAACAAATTTTTTATGTTATTAATTATTTCCTATATGCAACAGACTTAGGTAGGTTACCTGTTCTCGACACATATAGTGTAACAACTCTTTTGATTACGAATCCCAGATTGAAATTTAAATGAGTGTAAGATATATATTGAACATATTTATACACCAACACTCCCCCTCCTTTAGATCGGGGACAAAGGGATTTTCTCATGGTGAGAAATATACAACCTACTGCAACATCTTTAAGACTCTGTCAGTGGATGAATATGCTCTTATGATAACTATGGATAATGGATGGCCATGCAACAAACATGCACTCATATGATACCATTGCGCATCCATGCATCATATCGCTTCCATCGTGCATCCATGCATCATCCTTCTTCGACTGCACATCCATGCATCATCCCACCGTCACCGCGCATCCATTCTCCCATCCTCTAGTTTTCTAACTCCGCTCGATTCTATGGTGTCTCACTCAACCAGACGACGTTACACAAAACACTATGAACATTGAACACCGTGAGAACTCATTTTTGAATGCCGTGAATACCTCTCCTTGCCTTCCCTTTTCGAATTTGAAATGAGCTAGGTTTTCTCCTCGCATGAGTTGTACATTACTTTGTCTGCACCCATTTTCGAACTTGAAATGACCTAGATTTTTTCTCCTATGACAATTTGAGTTAATCGAACCCTGTCTGTTCTCTTTCTCCGAAATGGGAAGGAGGAAAGGATGTGGAGACTATGAATGATTGGGAAATAGATGAGTGGATGTTGGACATAGTGATAGATTTTTGCGGTTCAGGCACTCTTGTTACACATAAAAATTACTCACTTCAATAATGTCTCAAGTGTCGTCATTACCAAATGTCGCAAGTGTCACATTTTAGATGCAAGTGTCACAAATATCATACTGTCATCTTGCCTATGTCATGTCTCAGATGAAATTATCAAGGAACACTTAAAATACACCTTAAAAGACTGGTTTTGAAGAGGAGAAATCATTTGAAAAAGAGTACAAGTCTTTTGCCATGGAAAAAACCACTAAAAAATCAATTTTGGAAGGTAGTTCTCCCCTATACACTGTCAGGGAGTGCCAGCGCTCCGTACCCTCTTTTTGGGGGAGCATTGCAACTCTCTGTGCCTGTTTTGAGGGATCGATGGCCTTTTTTGAGTGAATTTTGGATTGTTGAGGAAAATCAGGGAAGAATCTCCCTCATCTCTGGAGTTGGTTGGATTGGGATCTAAGGTCAAGGCTCGATTTCAGGGAAGATCCACAATTGAAGGAGAAGGATCATCAACCTATCCCAAGAATATCTTAAGTGGTTAGGCCTCTCCAAGCCTATATAGGGAGGCCTCTTCATGGTGAAAGGGGGATACATTGAAGGCATCAAACTTATGATCTCATAAGGGAGATATCATTGAAGCATCATCATTTTGTGTGGATTATCTGAGAAAAGGGTTGGACAAGGAGAGCTGGGAGAGGTTGTTGCACCTTCATCAAAGGTCTGTAAGTATTCTCTATTGTTCTCATTAATATACATTTGTGCTTGGCTTGTTTCTTTTGAGGTTTTGTTACTTTTACATGTACTTGTCTCTATTAGATAGATCTAGTTTCAAACTAATCTTAGGAGAATACGAAGCTTGCTCTGTTGTTGTTTGTTTGTAGGAATTATCGAGGAGCTTAGGGATCAAATATCAACTTGAACTGTACGAGGATGAACATCATTAAAAAGGTATCCCATTCTTCCTTTCCTCTACGCTTTAGTTTAACTAGATTTAAAAGGATGTCAGTGAACAACGTTAGCACCCTTTCTGTCTTGGTCTTAGGAGTCTAGAGCCCAAGAGGGAATCCACTTGTCCGCAGGGGGATTTCTCTGTAACAGAAATTGGCGACTCCACTGGCGAAGTGAACTTTCATTTTTGGTTTCCTTCCTTGGTATTGTTCTTGACCTTTTTCTCACCTTTAGATATTCTTCATGTTGTGTCTCTGATTCTTAGATGTGTTGTTGGCTCTTGGATTCATCCCATACACTCTGAATTTATGTTTTTTCTTGAGTTGTTTTTTAGTTCTGGGCAAGCTTTTGAGTTCTAAGAGGCCACCACTCCCCTGCTTCTACTACCAGGGTGTTGGCACTCCCTGCCAGGCTTCCACAGAGTGTTGCAAAACTATGGTGCCCTTGACACCATAGAACTACTCTTTTTCTGTTAGAAATCTTGTAGGGAATTAGTATCTGATTCCATTTTTTGTTGTTTTCATTTGCTCAGAGTTCTTAGAACCTCAGTGTATCTTTGTTTTGGCCTTCAAAACCTTGTTTTATAAGGATTGATGATGTTTTGTTTGGATTTTTGACCTCTATTTTCCTTTCTTTCAGTCACTCTTCTTCTTTCGAGATTTAGAGTCCATTTACTGCTTTCTCCTTTATCTGATGGTATGAAAGTTGTTGCAAGGAAAATCAAATATCTATGCACTATTACATTTTATATTTGAGGTATATTTCCCAAGAAATTCATGGTTGTTTATCATCCATTAACCTTCTCCTACCTTCACTAGCATTTTAAAAAAAATTCATGCATTTTGGTGAGTTTTTGCATGGTTTTTGGCTCTTTTTCTGAGTTTCTGGGAAGACCAATGCCTCCTTGTAGACCATACTAGAGTGCCAACACTCCCCTACAATGTCTTAGGAATATTTGGAACACTTTGTGCACTCTTCCAGGGGAGCGCTAGTCTCTTTTTTGAGAGTTTTTGCCTTCTTTTGCTCAATGTTTTGCAACCTGTTTTGCAGAGCTCTTTACCCAGAGTCTGTGGTTGGTTTGTGAAGTTGTTTGGATTGGTTTTTGATGGTTTTTTATGATTATCACTCCCTCTTGTCTTTATTGGAGATTGAAACCTTTTTCAGAAATGTGAAATTTTCTTCTCCAACTGCTTTTTGTCAGGACAATTTTGAGTGGTTTCTCTTTCTCCCTATCTTTTCTTGGATTCTTCTCATCATTTTATTTGTGTTCCTTGAATGCTTGATTGGTTGTGTAATCCTTGAAGATTTTATTTCTTGTTAGAACAAGTTTCTACTTGTTTTCTTTCATACCTCACTGCCTTGAGTGCATACTTTGTTTGTAGCCCTTTTGCTTCGTGTCTTTTGCATCTGCATAAGACTCTTTCTCCTGATTGAAAGTAGTGGATCATTGAAGGTTTTGTATTTGCTTTATGTATACATCATAATCAAACAAATAACATAGATTCATTCTTGATTTTGGCTAGTGAAACTAGCTTGCATTTGAGTTAGCGGAATTGCATGTTTTTTGGCATTTTGGGACATTATGCATCTGGAATGATGAATTTTTTCTCCTTCTTGTAGCATAGCTTTCATAGAAATGAAAAGATTTCATATTCATCTCTTTGCATAACTTTCGAGTCGGTCAAAACACCATATTTTCCACGCCATTTTCCTTTTGAGTAACAACAGTCTTAAAAATCAAGTGCTAAACTAAAATTGATTAGACATTTTTACATTTTCTAGTAGCAAACCTACATTAGATTAGTTGTAGGGATTTGGAATATGTGTGAAAGATAACTTTCCAAACCTGAAAAAAAACATAGGATCTTGTGTTATGGAGCGGTGAAATCCAATTGCTACATTTTTTCCTGGGAAGCTATTCTCACACAAGGGTCAAACTTGAGGTCGCATTGAGGCTAGCAGAGTTACTCACCTTTCTTTGTCGGTCTTGGTGTAGAGATTGCACGTATTATGGGGGTTTCTTGAATGTATACCCATAATGATGAGTGGAAGCCTTTCAAGTTGATTTCATGCTAGATACCCTACCCTTGCGCATGGATCAGACTATCGACTGTTTCCCCATGCATCACTGTTGTAGTTGGTAACCTTAGTGGCCTATCTTTTTAGGGTCTTTACACAAGGTGACTGTGGAGGGGAAAGTCTTCATGGTACCTAGAATCGATGTTGTCCATAATCACTCGGGCTCCTTGGAGGGTATACCCACAATTATGTGTGGGAGCTTGCACCAGGGTGTAAGTCCATTAAGAAGGTTGTGAACATAGATTTTCCACCTCCTCTATCTCAACCCCTTCTTACTTTGTTCCTGCAAAGTTGGATTTCATCACCAACTAGAGTGTTCATTGTGAGAAGATTTTTGTTTGCTTGTTTTCTTACTAGATTTCTAGCGTACGTTGTTCGTTCTCCCTAGCAAAATATAGGTTGGATCTTTATTTTTATGGTGTCAGTTCTCGGAATGAGCAATTAAGGAACCCCTTTTCCAGTGGAACCCTTTGTTTTTCCTTATTACGAAAACATTGGTCCTCATTGCATCGCTACTATGATCCTTCCAGGTCTCACAATTGGGTTACTAGTATGGTTGTTTTCCACTCCGGTGACCATGAATGCAACAAGTGATTTAGATGAAAGCACACCACCCACACATCAACCTCATGTAGAAATTTCTCCTTCTTCACCCATCAGGTCTCCTTCCATTTATCCTTCTTTGCCCAGTGAAATATCTAAACAAAGTAGCCAAGTTGATCAGAAGAAGAAGAAAGATAAAGAGAAGAAGAAGAAGAACCTAAAAAGAACCAAACCTCCAACCATATCAGATGTTGGATCCAAGCAACCAAATGCTATTAATTATACTGGGAGTGTTGATGAGATCGACAAGATTAAAACGAAGAATATGAAACCCAAATTCCCTTGCAATCTTTGTAAGGGTGACCACTTTCTGAGGGATTTCCTTGGTCCTCCCAAGGTCTTATAAATTTGGTCCGCCACGTCATCGTCCCCTGCTGGTTATGTCGATGATACCCTATCAACTAGTGATGTTAAGGTTCGTAAGAATAATACAACTTCCAAATTTTCATGTATGTTATGCGAAGGTGATCATTAATCTCACGACGCTTCTTCTCTTTTGAAGTTGCTTCAACTTCCCACTAGATATCGTAAGATTTCCCCCAACCCATCGTTAGTTTATAGAATGGTCAATCCGGTTCCATCCTCGATCAGTCCAGTTGATCAGGTGGTCAATCTAGTTTCATCCTCGGTTGAATCACTAACCAAAGTAGTTGATCCATTTCCATCATCGATCAACCTCACTTTTCATCCGAAAAGTGAAACCAAAGTGACTAATCCAGTCACGTCATTGGTCAGTCCCAACCTTCATCTAAAGAGTGATGATGTGGTCAATCCCACTCCTCCTCTGACGAGTGCCAAAGTGGTTTCTCCGGTCCCTTCATCGGTTAGTTCGATTGATCATGTCATCAATCTGGTCACGTCCTTAGTTAAACCAGTTGACAAAGTGGTTGATCCGATCCCATCTTTGATCGATCCCTCTCTCCCATTTGAGAGTGCAACCCAAGCAGTCAATTCGTTTCCACCTGTCGACCCCATTTTCCCTTTGGAGAATGAAACCCAAGTGGTCGATTTGATGTCATTATCAGTCGATGCTACTCTCCTGTTAGAGAGTAAATCCGATTCTACCCACATTTTTCTCGTTGATACATAATCTACCGTGCTGGGGGGCATTCCTCTTTCTCTTACGAAACCCCCTCCAAGTAATGAGGCCATCCTTTTTGATTGGGGTGTGCTAACTGGACCTCGTCTTCCCTCCCATATTCCTTTCAAGATTACAATAAAATTTTGTGGTCGGGACGTTCCTTAGGCGCTGATAGATGAAGGTTTGTCTGTTAGTATTTTGTCCTCTATTGCTTGGAAAGATTTGGGTTATCCTCAACTTGTGCCAATTACCCAGACTATATTCCCTTTTAACAGAAGAACTAGTCACCCTTTAGGGATCCTTCCTCAATTTCTTGTAACTTTGAGAAGAAAAAATGTCCTTATTGATGTTATCGTAGTCCAGGACCCCTTGGATTTCGATTTACTCCTTGGGAGAGATTATTTCTATGCCATGAAAGATATTGTGTCCACTTTTTTCCGTGTGATATATTTCCCACACAATGGAAGAGTGGTGACTATTGATCAACTTTAGTTTGTTGGCCCTGACTTGATGTTGTGGGGTATTCTACCATACGGACTAACAAGCTAGGGCTTTAAACTTGTACGCAGATCATGACCCTTCAAGAATAACTTTTAACCTCCTACCCAAATCTATAACCCTTTTTCTTAGGCAAACACGGGAAGAATCAACTAACCTTTTTATCGACGTTTGAAGTAGATCCTCCGTTGAGATTTTATCTCCTTGCTGCTGCTTCTCCTTCCACAAAGCTTCCTGCAATCAAGACAAAACTACGCTTGCATGCTACTGATCTACTAGAGAGTTAGAGATAAAACATAAATCAAATAACATGGATGAGACTCATGTATTCGGGACGGGAAAAGTATCTTTTTCATTAATCTCAATATGAATCAACTTACAATGATTTCAGAGACCGGCCACCGTTCCTCGATCTTGATCCTGGGCTCTTCCTCTTCTTTTGTCCTCCAACTGCTTTTGCATGAATTTCTCCTA
>ML824835.1:61122-90360 GCA_009831015.1 Picea engelmannii | reverse complement strand
AACCCTTATGGAAACTGATCACTTCCATATATGCGCATTTATGGAAATTTTATTATGTATATGTGCATATACGGAAGCACACATATACATAATTCAACTTCTATAAGCGTGCATTTAAGGAAGATGACCACTTCCGTATATGCACATATAAAAAAAAAACTTATGTAAATGCACATTTATGGAAATCAGCTTCCATAAATGCACATGTACAAAAGACGGCTTCCATATATGCACATTTACAAAAGCTAGCCACTTTCGTAAATGCGCATTTATAGAAGTTGGATTCACTATATGCGCATGCACGAAAGCGAGCATATACGAAAGCCAACTTCCATAAATGCACATTTATGAAAACCAACTTCCATAATTGAAAATTTATGGAAGGTGGTTTCCATAAATGCGCACATACAGAAGCACACATATATGGAAGCCAACTTCCATAAATGTGCATTTACGGACAACAACTTTCATATATGCGCATTTATGAAAAATACTAATTCCATAAATGCACATTTATGGACAAAAACTTTTGTACATGCACATTTATGGAATTCAGATTCCATATATGCGCATATACAGAAGCGGGCATATACGAAAATAGACTTCCACAAATGTGCATTTACAGAAGGTGGCTTCTATATATGCGCATTTTCGTAAATGCATAGTTATGGAAGTTGGATTCTGTATATGCACATATATGGAAGTGCACATATACGAAATACAACTTCCATAAATTCACATTTATGGAAGGCAAATTCCGTATATACGCATTTACGGAAGACATCTTCCGTATATGCACATTTATGGAAGTTGAATTTTGTATATGCATACATACAGAAGCACGCATATATGGAAGCCGACTTCCATAAATGGGCATTTACAAACAATAAATTTTGTATATTCACATTTATAGAATCTTACCACTTTCGTATATGCGCATTTACCGAAGGAATCTTTGGTATATGCACATATACAGAAGTTGACTTCCGTAAACATGCATTTAAGTAAGCTGACCACTTTCGTATATGCACAGTTTCCATATATGAGCACTTCCGTATATGTGAATTTAAGGAAGTTGTATTATGTATATGTGCAGATACATAAGCATGCATATACATAATTCAACTTCTATAAACGTACATTTAAGGAAGCTAACCACTTCCGTATATGCGCATATATGAAAGAAAACTTTTGTAAATGCACATATACAAAATCCACTTCCATAAATGCGCATTTACAGAAATCGGCTTCCATAAATGCACATTTACGGAAGGAGGCTTTTGTATATGCACATTTACGGAAGATAGCCACTTCGTAAATGCGCATTTATGGAAGTTGGATTCACTATATGTGCATATACGAAAGTGAGCATATACATAAGCCAACTTCCATAAATGCACATTTATGAAAGACAACTTCTGTAAATGAAAATTTATGGAAGGAAGCTTCCATAAATGTGCATATATTGAAGCATGCATATATGGAACCCGACTTCCGTAAATGTACATTTACGAATGACAACTTTCGTATATGCACATTTACGGAAAATACCACTTCAATAAATGCATATTTATGGATGACAACTTCTGTAAATGCACATTTATGGAAGTCAGATTCCATATATGTGTATATATGGAAGTAGGATTACCACTTTCGTATATGTGCATTTACAAAAGGCGGCTTCTGTATATGTGCATATACGAAAGCGTGCATATATGGAAGCCAACTTTCGTAAAAATGCATTTAAGGAAGTTGACCACTTTCGTATATGCGCATATACAAAATAAAACTTTCGTAAATGTGCATATACAAAAGAGACTTCCATAAATGCACATTTATGGAAGTCGAATTCCCTAAATGAACATTTATGGAAGGGTATGTGATCGTAATCAAGGGTTTTCTCCCATGCATTATCCTGGTAAATGAGACATATTGAATTTGGTAGATCCTTGGACAGGTTCATGTAGACTCAAATTTAGGTGTAGGAAGTGTAGCGACATTGTTTTTTTAATTCATATAATTTCAAAAAATTTCCAAGAGTATTACCAATTCCCTCTAGAATTTATGCGTCCCAAAAATCCCAAGGGAGAGAGTAGAGACAGATATAGATGGGGGCCCAATAGTGAATTCCTCTTTTTCCAAGATGAATATTTCTGTTGAGAGTCTGAAGTGAAATCCAATATAATTAAAGAAATAAGGGCCATTTTCAAAGTCTCTATCATGATATTCCAGGTTGGAGAAGATGGTCGTGAATAACTCTTTGGAGCATGCTTGAGATCAATCTATCATTTTGGCTTCTATTTCTCCTTGATCCATAATTTGATGAATTTATTAGTAGGCCAGATGCCCATAAATTTTCCTATAAAGGCATGTTCCCTCATGAAATCAATATATTTCACAATATCATTAGATATAATTTCATATTTTTGGATAGTGTTGGCTTTCTCAAGGTATTTGGGCATGGAGACGATTTTATTTTATTTTTGATCACTCTTTGGTTGGCCACTGGAATGAGTGTTATCGATCTTATTATTTCCTTTGCTAATTCCAGATTCCAAAGGTCTGTCATGTTTTCTTTTATGCAGGGAAGAAAATGGCCTATAGGGTATGTTCTCCTATTCAAGTGTTTGCACCCATTCAAATGAATTTAGTATCATCTAGAGGGAATGGTACATATTTTATTTTGTATACGAAAAAGTTATATGCAATGTATCAATCATAGATGAAATCATGACGTAATGTATAGATGTAATAATCCTGACGTAAGGGCCTGAATTAGGCGAGCTTTAAGTACCCTAAGGGGGTTTTCTATAGTATCCATTATCATTTAATGCATTTATAATCCTTGCCGTCAAGGAGGCATGTCTAAGATATGTGACCCCACGTTGGCTATGTCAGTGCATTCATTCATAATCCTTTCATTAAATCCATGTGAAGGAGGAAAATCTAAGTTGTGTGATGTCAACAATATCCATGTGAAGGAGGAAGCTCTAAGCTTTTGTATCTACGCATATACACAATCCAACTTCCATAAATACACATTTACGTAAGTGGCTAGATTCTATAAATGTGCATATACAAAAGTTTCCTTTCGTAAATGTTCATTTATGGAATTCGACTTCCATAACTGTGCATTTATGGAAATGTATTTCGTATATGTGCAATTATGGAAATTTTCTTCTGTATATGTGCATATATGAAAGTGGTAAGATTCCTTAAATACATGTTTACGGAATTCAAATTCCGTATATGCGCATATATGGAAGCCGCCTTATGTAAATGCACATATACGAAAGTGGTAAGGCCGCTTCCGTATATGCACATATATGGAATATGACTTCCATAAATGCACATATACAAAAGTTGTCATCCATACATGTGTATTTATGGAAGTGTTATTTTTCGTAAATGCGCATATACGAAATTTGTCATCCGTAAATGCACATTTATGGAAGTTAGATTTCATAAATGTACATTTATGAAAGTTGGCTTCCATATATGCTCACTTTCGTATATGCGCATATAGTGAATCCAACTTCCATAAATGCACATTTACAAAAGTGGCTAGCTTCCATAAATGTGCATATACGGAAGCTTCCTTCCGTAAATGTGTATTTATGGAAGCCAATTTCTGTAAATGCACATTTATGGAAGTGGCTTTTGTATATGTGAATTTATAGAAGTTTTATTTCGTATATGAGCATATACATAAGTGGTCATCTTCCTTAAATGCACACTTACAAAAGTTGAATTATGTATATGCATACTTCTATATGTGCACATATACATAATCCAACTTCCATAATTGCGTGTTTACGGAAGCACTCATAAATGGAAACTGTGCATATACGAAAGTGGTTAGCTTCCTTAAATGCATGTTTACAGAAGTCGGCTTCCATATATGCATGATTCCGTATATGCGCATATACAGAAGCCTCCTTCTGTAAATGTGCATATACGAAAGAGGTAAGATTCTATAAATGTGCATATACAAATGTTTTCATTTGTAAATGTGCATTTATGGAAGTTAGTTTCTGTATATGTGCTCTTCCGTATATGCACATATACAAAATTCAACTTCCATAAATGCACATATACATAAGATGCCTTCTGTAAATGCATATATACAGAAGATGCCTTCCATAAATGTGCATTTATGGAAGTTGGATTATGTATATGTGCACTTCCATATATGTGCATATACGAAATCCAACTTCCATAAATACATATTTACGGAAATGTGCATATACAAAAGCATCCTTCTGTAAATGTGCATTTATGGAAGTCAATTTTTGTATATGGTTGCTTACGTATATGCACATATATGGAATCCAACTTCCATAAATGCACATATACAAAAGGTTTTGTCCATAAATGTGCATTTATGGAAGTGGTATTTTCCGTAAATGCACATATACGGAAGTTGTTGTCCATAAATGCACATTTATGGAAGTTGGCTTCCATATATGCGCATTTATGGAAGCCGCCTTCCGTAAATTTTCATTTATGGAATTTGGCTTTCATAAATGTGCATTTATGGAAGTTGGCTTCAGTATATGCTTGCTTTTGTATATGCGCATATAGAAAATCCAACTTCCATAAATGCGCATTTACGAAAGTGGCTAGCTTCTTTAAATGTGCATATACAAAAGCTGCCTTCCGTAAATGTGCATTTATGGAAGTTGATCTCCGTAAATTCACAATTATGGAAGTGGATTTTGTATATGTGAATTTATATGCGCATATATGGAAGTGGTCATTTTCCTTAAATTCACGTTTACAAAAGTCGAATTTTGTATATGTGTGTTTTCGTATATGCACTTATACATAATACAACTTCCATAAATGTGCATATATGGAAGCGCGCATATATGGAAACCTCCTTCCGTAAATGCGCATATACAGAAGTGGTCAGTTTTCATAAGGGCCGAAGATTTACCCCGTTTACCATCTATGAAGTGGAGAAGTACTCAGCGGTTTCTCGTGAGATATTACTAGGGGAAAAAAATATAAATTTATATACAATTAATTATATACAAGTTATAAGTGTATATATATATATATGTAATTGAATTTAATGATGAACGTTATCGAACTTCTTTTTTCTAGACGAACTTTTATATAATTACATTGTAGTTGAATTCGAACGCGAACACAAATCATGTGACTTAGTTCGCAACAAGCATGAAGAAGTGGTTAAGTGGCTCAACCTTCCTCCTAATATTGCCTCTTCAAAATTCTACATCATAATCATGAAGCAAGGTCTATCAAGTTGGGGAAACATGACTATTTAACCCATTTTGTAGTTCTACCTCCATGACAGTAGAAGAATTCTATAGATTGGGAATGCTTCTAGTGCACTAAAAAGTACCCCATTGCTACACGGTGAGAGAGGAGATTTTACATCCAAATGTGGTACCCATTATGATCTCCTCTTTCTCGTAGGAGGTGTCTCCTAGTGATTCCTTAGCTACCTCACCCATCCATTTCTTCTTGAGAAAAGGTGGAATAATTTTGGATAGGTAGAGGTAGTTTAGCTTAATTTAGGCCTCAGTTAGTAGCTAATATTTCTATTTGTTAACCACCACCATGTTGACCATAAACATGTTCCCTAATATTGTGTCTAACTACCAGGAGGGTTGTGAAGGGCTTGCCTATGGCGATCACCGTTTAGGACAATATCCTATTCCATGTAAAATTCCTTCTCCCCCTTCTATTATTTTTCAAGAATCACTTTTTCTCTTCTCACATTTCATGGCTTTCAATTTTGTGTATAGATTTCTATATAAATATTCTTAGAATTTTGTATGATATTTTTATCCAAATGTACTTATTTAGATGGTCTATCTTATGAAGCCGAATGTGAGGAGAAATTTCCTTCTTTATGTAATAAGCTATGCCTCCAATCCCTCTACGATAGGACTTCTTGTTCCATGACTACCATAAGACAAATCCTTCTATGTTAGGGACCTTAGACCTGTCATGATCCCATGTTTCAACTAAAAACATAATATCGATATCACTCGGGATCCAACTTAACATAGGACCTTTGTACCATGTAAACCCTCAATGGTTCCAAAAAAGGATCGAGATAGTCCAAAGTTCCTATTTATTATTAGCATTCTAGTCTCTATCCTGAATAATAGATTTTGTTTTCTAATTATTTCCCATTTTCCTTCCTCCCTAGCTTCTTTTACCTTCCTTCCTTAATACATCTTGGTCTTTTGGAATGCGGTCTTCATTTCCCTTTGAATCTCAAAGATTTACCTATCTTTATGTTCGATTGTTTGGCCCAACCTCTTTTCCATTTTCCTTATGTTGATTCTCTCATGGGTTTTCAGTTGGTTGCCCTTTTCCCATATGTTGATTCTCTCTGTATTGTCTCTTTATGAAAATAAAAAAAATTAGTGCATAAGGGGATGAATCTAGATATTGTAAATTCCCAGGCACATGAGTCTCGAGGTATGGAAGGCTTTGCATTATTCTTAAATTGGTTTATAAAAACACAATGAATAATAACGTACCATAAAATATAATAGAGAATAAACAACCCACACAGAGCTCAATTACTGTTACAATAATATACATAGCTCCATCATGAACATAAACTATATAAAAACTACCAGGATAAAATTCAAGTCGAAATGCAAGTAATGTTGCAACAACATGAAAGAACTATAATAAAGTGCAAAGAAATTAGCAATTTGATAACAGTTTAATTAGAAATGTGTGTAACATAGAAGACTACAATGGAACACTATGTAGAAGATTCATAATCACTTATGCCTCTCTACAAACCACTTAATAATACTCAGTTCTATTGAAAACCATGTTCTCATCTTCTCTTCGTCTATGTCAGGAAATGCCTCTTCAGATGTGTTGTTGGTTCGAGACTTGGAAGAGACGTTGAAGGAAGTTATCTCAAACATGGAATGTTTGTGGGAGTTAGAGATCATTCTTCCATTAACTATAAGAAGAGGATGAGGAAGCATAAGAACAATATTGCACATGCCCCACACCATATAAGAGAAGCGACATCCTGAATGTGGCACAGAGACGAAAAATGGTAGCAACAAATTTGTATTCCATCACGCCCCTATAGTTCCTCCTTTGCCTACAGTTGGATTTGATCTCTCCTTCCAAGTCCATTTAAATACGACAGACAAATTCAAATCCAAGTCCATTTAAATCAGGTGCACAAATTCAAATCCAAAGTATGGCGTCTTGAAAATCCAAAATTTAGACTCAATTTGGATAACATCCATCAAAAGTATATGGATTAATTAGCATCCATCCATACAGATGGGCTCATGGATCCATGGATTCAACAGGACTGTGAACATGTATAATTGGCATATACAAATGCATCAAGTTGACCCCCTACCATCCATAGTTTGATTAACGTACAAGGAAGAAGGTGGAAGACAATCCAAATGAAAATGAAAACAGAAATGACCCTCCTGACACTGGAGAGAAGAGGTCACCGAACTGAGTGCGAACGTCAAGGGTGGCAGAGTGATTGTCATGCTCCATGGAAACATGGATGTGCAACCTGCTGACATAGTCTTAAAGTCTTTGAAATAGGATGGATGTTTCTGTCCTTCAAGGGTTGGTCCCCAATCCAAGGGGGACCCAACTCCCCAACTACGGGGCCATCGGGCCTAACAGGTCTTTGAGGAAAAAAAAATGTTTGATATGTATTATTTTGGCTAATGGTTTTAACACATTGTAAAATAATTTCGATTTATTTATTTTGGTTGTAACCTAATTTGTGTTAATGGATTAGGGTTTGGGATGTTTCATAATACATGAATATTATATTGTTAATGATGAAGTTAATACAATGAGATAGAGAGAGTTGTAGCTCTCAAATAGACTAATTTTCCTAGTTAAGGATTTCTAGGGTAAATCTTTGTGTACTGGGTATACGTGTCAATGTTATTTGTATGCTATATATTATTTTAGTATTGCTTTGATTGCATAGGTTTATCAAACTCAAAATTCTACCAAATGGAAAGAAACGATTAATATCCCATCAAAATTCTATCAAAAAACCTTACTATATTATATATGTGATCTCATATATGCTTGATTTAATTTATCCTCCCATTGTAACATATTTCTCAACTTGTACCCATGTGAGAAACCATGAAATGAAATATGATTTAATGTTTTGAAATATAATTGAATGGGCTCCATGTCCTCTTTCATTGGAAATTGGGAAAAGTGTGCTTATATGATGTTTGCAGTGAAATAAGGTTTGGTTTCAATGCTCTTCCTTGTCATTTCCATGTGCACACTAGGGTTTTCCCTTCACTCCATTATTTTATTGAAAATTAGATTAATGATCAGTAAGTAAACTCCATATATCCTTCCTACTATCTTTTCTAACAAATATAAACACTGTTTAAACTTGAAATTTAGTCCTACAAACATAACATCTATTTGTTGGTGGATCCAAAACAAATAAAATTCTGAGTTACTTCTCACCAAAAATATACGACATAATAATTATGAATCTAGCTTGTAATGGAGTCATACTTATAAAATTAGAAGTAATAATAAATAATGATTTTTCTTAATTGTTGCAGTGTGGATACAAGGAACATAAAATAGTTCTTATTCTTCTTGTTTTGCAAGTGGGAGCTCATAGCAATTAGTGTTGATACTCAATTTTTTTCATTAATTTATAGTTTTTACCATTTCTTCATTAAAGCAATTCATTTAGAGCCATATCATACATTTATAAAGATAAAATATGTGAAAGGAGTAGTGTTATTAATGTCTTTCTAACACTTAATTGTAAGGTGCTTACTCATTCGATAGTGGAAGAACTCACAATAATACGATAATGCTCATGCAATATATATATATATATATATATATATATATATATATATATATATCATTCTAACCATTATTTTCCACGATTATTAACCATAAATAATCCATATCTAAAGATGATTTTCTTCATTAATGTAACCAAAACCAACCAACCAATTCTACCAATGATTACTTGATTATCAATGAAAAGTAACCATTAATATCACACCCAATTTCTATCACAAATCCTTATTATCTGATATGTTTGATCTCACATGTATGCTTGAGCTAATTTATCCCTCCCTTGTAAAACCTTTCTCTACTTTAACCCATAATGGTTTTACATGTGAGAAACTATGGAATGAAATATGATTTAATGCTTTGAAATATAATTAAATAAAACATCGTAATGGTTTTACATGTGAGAAACTATGGAATGAAATATGATTTAATGCTTTGAAATATAATTAAATAAAACATTGATATTTCTAATTGTTTTTCATTAAGCATTTTCCACTTTGTTTCTTGACTTTTAAATATGGATTATCCTAAGTTTATAAAAAGTTCTAATGGTATTCTTTATATGTTTGAGGGTTAGAATTAGTATTTAATTTGATAAAGTTTTTCATACAATTTAAATTTTATCAACGATTAGTTGGGAATCCCATTTTATCATTATAAAAGTGATGTACTTATTTTCAATAAATGAGGATTAGTGGAACTAAGGCTTAGGCTTATGCAAAATTGTTTGTTAATTGCTTTATTTTTTGAGACCATATTCCAACTATTATGTGTACCCAAAATTCCTTATTTCGATTGCAATTCCATTCTTCTCAAGTTGTCTTTGGAGGCTCTATCAAAATTCAATTTCATAAGAATAAGTTAAGGTTAGATTCAATACAACAATAATGTTGTGATATCTATCCTTTGGTCATTGACAACAACCATCTTTAAATTCCTAAAATTTTAACTTCAATTTATATTCTAATATTTCAATTAAATCCTTTATCAATAAATTTTTAACTAAATAACTTTTTTATTGTTTATTTTGCAAATTTTAATTCAAACTGTTTAAATAAATACTTAATAAATCCATATTCTTTTATATTTCAATTATTTTTTATAAAAACAAATAAAATACAAAAAAGTTGAAATCATAACATATTCATTCAAATTCCAAATTTACCATAAAACTTTCATATGTGCTCAAGAGCAAGTGTTCAATCATTAGATAGTAAGCTACGAACTACAAAATGCCTTAAACCTTGTTTACCCATTTAAAATGTTTCACCCATTTCATAAGTATTAATTAATTTAAATATATGGATAAATTAATGTCAATAAAGTTATATTCAAAATGCAATTACTAAATAAATAAATTAGAAATAGAAAATGATTTTTTTTTAAATAAATCTCCCCCCTCACTTTGTGTGACCCTAAAAAATTCTTAGTTTTTTACTCAACGATTCTTTACTTCAATGGAGGCGTGAGACTTATAAATGAAGTCCCTCGGATGTGATTCTTTTATATGTTTTGGAAATTGATATATTATGAGGAGCTTCTTTGTGCTTAAGTTACTATAACTTAGATCTAATGCTTATCACCCTGTAAATCGTCAATAGATTGGATCCCAGATCTAATGATTATCACTCTATAAATCATCCACAGATTGGCTCATAGTAGACATAGTTTCTTTCCATAACTCATAAGAGAGAGCTTTAATCTCTAATGCAACCAACAATGGAAAATTCCAAACATTTGTCCATCAACTTTTGTTTAAGAAGATGCAATGAATGATGTGGGAGATATATCATTGTTATAATTTTATAAAATTAGAATTCTAAGAAACTATTTTTTACCCATACCAATACTAAAGTGAGAATGCATGCCATTTTGTTAAGACTGTACACAAGATTTTGTTGTGTTGATTGCAATCAAATGCTCCAGTGGATCTATTAACATGAATTTATAAATGCTCACCACTATACAAAGAAGAAGAAGAAGAAATGTACAAAACTCAATAGGAGGACTAGTATAATTTATGTTTGTTAGTAGTCCTCATAACCATTAAATAGGAAATAAATAAATTTGTTAAATTTGTCTGTAGAAATCCTATGGGTTCCTTCAATCGATTGAACCCTTTACTCAAATTATGTTTATGTTAGGGTTAAGCTCAAATCCTATTGAATCCATCCAAAAATATTTCCCTGTAAATTCTGAGAAGAGAAACCTCCTTCAACTCTTATTGAACAACTCCAACTCCTACTTGCAGTGGATCATTCATTGAACATGTGATCTGCATAAGAAGGCGACCTTGTGAAAGTCCTTCTGTGAATTGAGAGAGTGAAGACGACTTTCAATTATATTTTTATATAAATTTTCAAATCCATAAAAATAGAATATGTATAGTTGAGGAATGAATCTTTTATCTCACAAACAAAAACGTGTAACCTACAAAAGCTAACCCAACTGATCGACCTACCAGTGTGAATCACAAGTAAAATATTTCCAACCATGGGGAGATACATGGACAATTTCATGGTTGTTGCATGACCATTCAATATCCATAGTTATCATAAGATCATATTCATTCATTGACAGAGTCTTAATGACTCTGTAGCATACTGGATATTGCTCGCCTTCGATCGTGGGGAGGCAAATCAAGCCATTAACTTAGAATTTTTCAATGCTTCAATGGAAGAGAATTTAAATGAAAAAGTATGTTCCTTATCTTTCCATGGATCATTTTTTCTCTTGCATCCTATTCCTGGACCTCTTGTTGTAGAGCCAAGCCTCGGGGTATCGAACAAGGAAAGTTTTAGAAAACAAGTTCTCACTCGTTGATCAAAAAAATGGTAAATCAATCTAGGATCATTCCCCTCAGTGGGAAAAGAGAACAGTTATTAAATCCCAAGATGGCGGAGTTTCTCTGGTGGTGGGGAAAGACATCAAAATTAGTTAAATCTCGGAGCTGGAGGGACGCGTGCTGGTTGTAAAATTATGTGGCTACCAGGTTAATATCAATTCCATCTTTGGCTAGATGGAAAAATATTGGAGGGTTCGTTTAGGTTATGTTCCTGTCATGCATGGTTTGTCCCATGGTTGGTGCGGATTTTTTTTCTAATAACAAGGCAGATGTGATTTCAATAATATATGAAAGGTGGTACTTCAACCAAAAATTGCTATGTGAAAAGTTTTGGCATCCATTTTTTTATGCAAAGGAAGAGGTATTATCCAATCTCCCAACGTGGATAAAACTGCGAAATTTTCCTTTGGAGTTTTGGATGGACGAGGGTTGCAAGCTATTGGGGAGGCACTTGGTTCGTTTATAACCTTAGAACAAAGTTACAAAACAAGTCTTCATCACTCGGTGTCTCAATTCTTGGTGGATTTAGACCTGAGGTAGGGATTATATGAATCATTGGACATGGTTTGGGGTGACATGACCTTCACATAGATTTTGGATGACCTCAATGTTATTTTTCATTTCTCTTGATGCCATAAGGTGGGCCATGTAATGACATATTATGGTTTATAGTTTAAAAAAGGATTGCATGCATCCTCATATTCAAATGTAAAGGATTTCATGGGTAGATATGAGGTTAAACAAAGTGAGTCCCCTATAATATCTCCCTCTGTAAACATTTTGAGCAAAGAAGATAGGCCTTCGCTTGTGGAAGTGGTGGCAATTGTCAAGGTGTTGGATGCAACATTTAATGTAGGTGTAGTTGCTGTTAATTTTAATCAAGGGAATGTGAAAACAACAAAGGTAAAAGAGGGATCATCGGTCCTCGGGGTCAACCTCTATCTATCAAATTCTCAATGGAAGGAATTTGAATCTATCTGGGCCAAAAACATCTTTGCTGAGAATGAAGATACATGATTAATAAAAAATTATTAAATGCCTCATACTTTTAGTGATTCTTGTTATGTCGATTGGAATGAAGAGTTGGGGATGGGACCCACTGATAGTTTGACTTTGTCTTCAGTTGGTTTCTTCGGTCAATCTATGGGGTTTCATGTAGTAGACTTAGTCAAGGATTCAAACCACTCCCTTTACTAAGAGCTTGGTTCATGTGCTTCCTCCTCTTCATGCTCTTTGTCTCTTTCTTTGGGTAGGGACTTGTACTTGTTAAGACTGAGGGATTGTTCTCGGGGGTATTCTAAGAAGGGAGGTTTAGGTTTTGATGTCAGTAAGGATTTTGGGCCTAGTAGGGTTGGTTGAAAATAGAAATTAAATCATGCTCAAGAATGAGCATCATGAGAGGTGTTGCAAGGTAGACATCATTTGATCTCAGGGATTCTTAGAGTAGGAAAATACATGTCTTGTAGGCCTTGATGAGATTCTACTCTATTGATATCCAGTGCCTTGGAGGGAGGGCCAAAAAACTTTCCCTTCATTACATGGTGGAGTTAGACCATTCAGACATTTGATGGTGCAAGAAATCATGGGGGAAACAAAGCTCTAATTGCAGACCCGATTAAACTTTTCCCAGGGTGGGATTTTCATGGTTTGGATTCTATGCGGCTCTCTTGGGGTCTAATTACTGGTTGGTATGCCAAATGTAAATTATTAAACCCTTTTTCCACTTGTTCAAGAATAATGATAGAGATATACAACATGGAGTTGGATTTTTTTTTATTTTTTATTATAAATATGTATGGCTTGTATGATGATAAGGCTGCATTCTGGTCCAAGATCTCTAGGTTGCAATATTTCAAGTATGAATATCTCATCATGGGAAGTGACCCTAATCTTAATATTATTTGATATGAAATTTGGGGGACAAAGGCTCGAGCAGACAACTTGGTGCAATTTATTTTGGAACACTTGGAAAGGAAAAGCTGGGTGGATGTTGAGCCCGCCAAGTTGAAGCCTACATGGTGCACTAATCATATTGGGGAGAATGTTATATCTAGACGATTGGATAAGCTCATGATGCATCATCAAATCACTGAATTCGTGGGCTTGTATAGATCATGGGTTGGACAAACTCAAGCTTCTGATCATTTCCCTGTATTCTTAGTGATAGGTTTTCTAGGAGCGAGACCAAGATACCCTTTCAAGTTCAAATCCTCTTTGCTAGTGTTGGAAGAGTTTCAGGACATAGTCAAAAGTAATTGGCATCATTATCATGTAGGATAGGATTAGTCACCCAACAAGCATTTTCTATCAAATATTAATTAAGAGGTTAAAGCGAATGGTAATTGCATGGGCCAAAGAAAGGAGGAGGTATGTTGATTTTGACTTAATATCTATATAGGAGAAGGTGGAGACTATTATATATGACTCACTACATTTTGTTGTAGGGGATATGGTGGAAATGGAAGAATGCAAAAGCCTTGAGTCTTGTCATCAATCCATTCTATTAGAATAAGAGTAGGCCTAGTGACTAGAAAGTTGTTCCATCTAGATAGAGGTGGGAGACCAGAATTCAAAAAAATTTCAAAACTTCGCAAAATATAGGAGAAACAAAAATTCAATATGGGAGTTGGAGGATTCCCAAGTTATATTTGTGTAGGGGTTTCAAAATATGGCAGCAATGGGTGTCGATCATTTTAGTGGCTTATTCAAGGAGTCTAATCACTATAAAATGGATTATATCCTCAAACAATTGGTGCTCTTTCCTAATATTATATCTGACGAGGTCAATGATGACTTATACAAAGAAGTATCTATTGAAGATTTGAAGGGAATATTATCCACCCTTAAAAAAGAAAAAATTCTGGTTTTAGATGGTTGGACAATCGATTTTTTCAATTTTTTCTTCGACTTGTTGGGAAACAACCTACTCCAGGTGATTGATAAGGTGGGATCCTTGGGGAAGCTTATTTCTTGCATAAATGTTATTTTTATAGCTCTTATCATGAATAAGGATCGCCTTGTCTCCTTTGATGACATCAAGCATATTTCCCTTTGTAATTGCCTTTATAGAATTATTGCTAAAGTCATTGCAGCCCGTATTAAGTTGATCCTTGCCACCTCAATTATAGTGGATCAATTTGGGTTTTTGAAGGGGCGTTTGATACATGAAGCTATTGGATCTGTGCAAGAAGGGATCCATAACATTAAAAACCAAAAAATACAGTGCTCAATGGTTAAGATTTATTTTTCAAAAGTGTACGATAGGGTATCATGGCTCTACCTTTGTCTCTTGTTATTGCAAGTGGGATTTGACCTTCACATGTTAAATGGATAATGGCTTGTGTTTCCTCTCTCTCTTGTGATGTCCTTATTAATCGATCGGGTTCACCTTTTTTCTACCCTGGTCGTGGCCTTTGTTAGGGTTGTCCCTTGTCACCCTATTTGTTTTTATTGTTCATGGATGGTCTTAGTCGAGCAATGGATGAAGCAAAATGAGTCAAAGGATTTCACAAGGTGTGCTTAGGGTGCTCAGTTGATCTTACCCACTAGTTATTTGTAGATGATATCTTAATTTTTTGTTCATGTGTAGAACATTGTGTGGAAGTGTTTAAAGAGACTTTGATCTATTAATTGAGGCTACAAGTATAATCATCAACATGGAGAAATAAAATTGCTTCTTGGTCAACTCTCAGGATCCTCATAGACATCTATTTGATACACATCTAAGATTTTCTATTCAAGCAAAGGGGGATGGATTTAAGTACTTAGGATACAACTTGAATTCAAATGGTTATGGTACTGAATACTAACACTAGTTGGTGGTGTATGTTGAGTGAAGAATTTAGTTTTGATGCAACATGTGGTTGTCTTGCGGAGGCAGAATGTTGTTAATTAAATCCATAATTGAAGCGATCGTGGTTTAGTAGAACTTATTGGCTAACATCCCAAAAGGAATCTTGGCTCGAATCCACAAATTTTGTTTTAATTTTCTTTGGAAAGGAAGTTCAGAGTATCTTGGCTCCCATATAGTGAATTGGAAGCATTTGTCAAATCCCAAATTAGTTGGTGGATAGGGTATAAAAAATTTGGTTCTATTTGGGCTTGCCTTGGTGGAGAAATCCATATGGTTTTTTCTATCAGGGAATAGTTTATGGAGAAGCATATTAATAGCTAAATACATTGAGCCTAGAACAATTATGGAATGGATACGACAATCAAGGAAACCGATAACCAATGCTTCTTGCCAATGGGGGGAATTCACATATGTCTTTCCATTGATAGGAAACTTGTTGGCATGGAAAGTAGGTCTAGGAATGCAGGTTTGAATTGGGGTTGACTCGATTGTTGGCTGTGTAAATGGGTCTTTTCTTGTTGGTTAGTTTGTGGAACATCTCAAAGAATTGGGAATATGCTCATCCATTTGGAGACTAAAATGGCTTATATTAAAGGACCTTGGGTTGGCTATCAATTTGTTAGAGGATTGGGATCATTATTAAAATGCTGTAATTTTAGTTGGCGTTCATCTATCAGATGAAGAGGATGAGCTAGTTTGGAATTTTCCAAATGTGGGAGGCAAATACTCGACAAAAACGAGTTACCAAGAATTGATCAATGTCGAAGGAGACGTAGTTTGTTGGTGGTACAAACCATTATGGAGTCTAAAAGGGCCTTTAAAGGATAAGATTTTCTTCTGGATCATTCTACATAATAGAGTGCTCACTTGGGAAAGACTACCACACAGGGGTAAACATGACCCTAAATATTATTATCTATGATGGAGCTTGGACGAAAACACTATTCACCTATTTATAAAGTCTGAATTTTCAAAGGAGATGTGGCAAGACATTGTTGCTCATTTAAATGTTAGGTTGTTGTGGTCTTGGGATTCTTTGATGAACAATTTTCAAGAATTTTTTCATGATCAACACCTGAAGCCATTTTGAGTTCTTCCTCTTATGGTATTGTGGGGCATATGGTTAGAACATACTGCAACTTTGTTTAATGGTTCTGACAGCTTGGTGTTCAAAACATCTCGACAGGTTTTGGAACTCGTTCCTTTCTATCTTGTTTCCAGTTCTGCGGAGGATTTGAGAATTCTAAGACTGTTAAATATAATTAAAACTCCCCTTGGGGATTTTTTCAAAGATGATTGTCAGGGGACCGATTCTTGGTGTGGTATTGGTTTCCATTTGCATGTTACAAGCTCACATTTCATTGTTGGTAAAGCAAATACCAACACATGAGCTAACAATAAATCCAAGCTTATTGCTATGCTTTATTTATTAAAATGTATTGTGGATAAACAAGTTCTAGAACTACAGGTTTTTGGGGATTCCAAGCTATCCATTGATTGGTTGTTCGGGGATGCTACCCTGGTCAATTCTAATCTTTAGATTATAGGGAAAAGGTTAAAGATCATCACTTGATCCTTTCATTTTTAATCTTTCTTGCATGTATTTCTTGAATTGAACGTAGAAGATGAAAGATAGTCAAAAGATGCTTTAGAGCTACTTGTGTTTCACTGGTTCAAAAAGAATTCTTAGATGGGGAATGCATTTTTATCTAGGATGAGGATATTTTATGAGATTTTTGGTTTATATTCTAAATTGTTATGAACTCATGTGAAGTTGTGTTTTGTCGAAGTTATTTTAGTTTTTTCTATGAATTTGTATCGTGAAGTAATTAGTTGAACTTTTTGATCTGTGCCAATACGCCTATGAATTGTAACTCTTTCTTTTATGAAACAAAAACTTCATTTTTTTTCGGCGAAGAAAGAAATATGTGAATATCATGTAATTGAAAATTGTTCCCATAATTTAGGTAAAGATGGAGGGTTTGAACAATTTTGACTTTTTAATGGTGTGAAGGGAGTTAAAACTTATAATATATTTATAATTTATATAAAAATAAAACTTAATCAACCCTCCATTTACCTTCCTTCATGCATTGCAACACATTATAAGGATTATCGAAAACATGATCTATTTATCCATTCATTGCATAAGCTTAGCGAATTCAGGGGTTTATGTTATATGGGTTTAAAATGGTTATGATTGCATAAGCTTATTGAATTTATGGGGGCTATATTAAATGGGTTTACACTAACATTGATTGTATATCTTAGTGAATTCATGGGTTTACGATAACGTTAAAGTATAGTGGAGTGTAAAATATTTTAATATTTATTGTAGTTAAAAAATTAATTCAATTTAATTATAATAATATTTTTTTAATGAGGTAGAGGTTTTATTTTGAAATAAAAACAAAACAAGTAGTAAAATCATTTGTAACGTATCTAGTCATTCATGTTGGGCCACATCACTTGAAACTCTCTCAATATCAACTCTTATACAAATTTGTAACATACCCAACCACCATCTTGGGTTATGCTCTGATACTAATTTGTGACGTTCCGAGCCTTAGATCTCGCTAGGAATACATCACTTAAAAATTTCCCGCTCTTTTTACAACTCTGATACAAAAAGGTAATGTACCCAATCCTGAGCTGAAACACGCCATGCGAAAATATGAATTATGATACCATTAATTAAATAATTAGTTTTGCATATGAATAGAGTTAAGCGGAAAATAGTAACATGTATGCAACAATAACAATTCATATAGAATTTAACAATAAAGATTCCATGACAGAAAACCCATAATTGCACACACACACACAATAATGAAAATAAACACATGAAAAACACGTATCTCAGGAAAATAGACACCAACTGCATGCATATCTTCCACGTTCCTCACAACCTTAGAACACACTACTCATAACTCTCAAGAACGGTTCACCCCCGAGATGGGGATAAACTCTACCAGGGCAAAGGGAAAACTGAGCCAATCTAATGCCTAATCAGTAACATAAGTGTCCTGCCCAAGGTGTCAACTGCTGCAACTAGCCTACGGTCTCTCATTCCTCACATGCCTGTCCCACCCCAGGAAGTGTGCCCCTTCATTGTTCAATAGTCCCTCGGCTACCCCACTTCCCTTCCGGGGCTTCAACAATAGGCTAGACAGAAAGTATCAGATCCTCGTAGCTATTTCCCAGTGCACCCGGGAATAGCTCCGAGTAGTCTCTCGCTCAAAGAACTACTCACGGGCCTAGAAACCTGCTTCTTCCGTAATAAGGCCTGACAACCGCTTCTTCAATCCAACTCCTGTGATAATAGTACTAGTAGAGGTTCTTCGTCATAGTCCAGTATCATTCGGTATGACTCATAGTTGCCTCTGTGTCGGGATAGTCAATCCTCATGATAATGCCTAATTTGTGTTGATAATGCATGTACAATGAATGATAGTGTTATTCTAGATAATATGATGAATAATAGAATGCCATTTTAATGTGAATAATGGTTGGAAATGATTGAATTGTTGGGTAAATACAATTCTGATATCATTTCATGAAATGATAAAAATATGCATGAGTACTAACAATTTGTTTGGCTGCATGGAGTTGAGGAAATTGCATGTATAATGGTCTTGGATATGGTAGGGATATAATCCTTTAGGGAAGACTAAAGTCTACTGCTGCAAGAGCCAAACAATTATGAGCAAAAATACTCATGTTTGGGAATTTATGTTTTCCTATGTAAATAGATTTGAAATTTTATAATTATATGATGACATCTCATATCAATTGTATGCATGTAATGTAGATGGGATGATTTCCACAGGTTATATATTGTTAGTGGAAGTCTAGCAACAAGTTGGAATTTTTTTGCATGATAACACCTTGGCAAATGATGGATCGCATGAGGAACTGTATAACAATGAAAGAGATTCCTGAGCCTAGAGAATGAGTTGCACCGTCGAAGAACCAGGTTGTCAGGACTGAAGAGTGAACTCTAGTGTGAGTTGCACTATCGAAGAACTAGGTTGTCAGGCCTGAAGAGTGCACTCTTGAGTGAGTCACGTTGCAACAACAAGGTTTTTGATGGTTATTTTACTGATATTCTTCCTAGCAGCGAGTCTCTTGAGTTCCCAACAATAATATTCCTAGATACATGTGCCAAAGAGACCCTGATAAACGAATAACACATTCCTTGGGTTATCCATGATAAACAGATTGTACATCCCTTGGGTTAACCCTAATAAATGAATGGTTCATCCCTTAGGTTATCCCTGATAAATATATGGTACATCCCTTGGGTTATCCCTAATAAACAAATGGTGCATTCCTTGGGTTGGGAAGGTCAAGAGGAAGAGAGATGGTGGAAAGGTCGAGATAACTACACAAGAATGCCAATAGCTTATGTATATGTTTTGAACCAAGGTGCCTTTGTATTTATGATTTTTGGAGGCCAAAGTGCCTATGTATCTGTGGTTTTGGGGCCAGAGTGCTCATGTAATTTGTTTTGGATGGAATTTTTGTGTGATTTTGGCCTAGAGATCCTATATGTTGATTTTTGGCCAGGGATCCAGAATTGTAAAATAAAATTACACTTGTAAAACATTGTGCACTGAGGAGAGTGAAAAATAAAGGGAGGGGATGTATTATCCCTAGTTCTAATCCCCTTTAATTATAATGTAATTGTATAAAAATTGTATAGGCTGGTGAGCCAGGTTGTTATAGGCCAAAAGGTTTATGTGATTATTAGGTTGGAGATCAGCCTAGATGCTAAAGGCCAGTGAGCTTATTTTTGTAATATGTAAACACTCATATTATTAATGAAAAAACATTAATTCATGCAAATCGATCTACAAATGAGTATGGGGGGATAAACTCCACCAGAAAGGGAAAGGGGGGGCTAATCTACGAAGATTAATCCCATTGGAATATTATAAAATTATTCCTTAAAGCTAAAATAATGGATATTTTTATATATCCTAAGTCTCAAAAGTAGGGACAAGGGAGTCCCTTGGAGTGCCAAGTGTCTTAAAAGACACATGTATGTGTGTGTGTGTGTGGATATAGTGCAAAGGGACATTATTATTCGGATTAAGCATTATCGTGAGGATGAATTGTTCCTACACAGAGGCAGTTGTGAGTCATATCAGAGGGTACTGAATTGTGATGAAGAACCTGTACTTACAATGATAGCACGAGAGATGGATTGAAGAAGTGGTTGTCGTGCCATATTACGAAAGAAGCGGGTTTTCAGGTCCATGAGTAGTTCTTTGGGCGAGAGACTACTCAAAGTTATTCCATGGTGTGTTGGGAAATAACTACGGGGCTCTAAGACTTCATATCTAGCATGTTGTTGAAGCCTCGTAAGGGAAGTGGGGTAGGTGAGGGATTGTTGAGCAGAGAAGGGGCACACTTCCTGGGGTGGGACAAGCATGTGGGGAATGAGTGATCGTAGGCTAGTTGTAGTATTTAGCACCTTGGACGGAACAATTATGATACTCATCAAACCTTAGACTAGATTAGTTTTCCCTTTGCCTTGGTAGAGTTTATCCCCAGCACGGGGGTGACCCGTTGCTGAGAGTTATGAACAACGTGGTGTAAGGCTAGGAGGAACATGGAAGGTCTGCATGAAGTTGGTGATTATTTTCCTGAGATAAGTGTCTTTTATGTGATTATTTCAATTGTTTTTTGTGTGCAATTATGGTTTTTCTATCATGGAATCTCTATTTTTAAATTCTATATGAACCGTTATTGTTGCATACATGCTTTTACTATTTTCTGTTGAACTTTGTTATTATGCAAAATTTAGTATTTAATTTAATGGTATCAGATTTTGTAATGTCGTAGGGCGTATTTCAGCTCAAGGTTGGGAATGTTACCATAGCATGTTGTTGAGTCCCTGTTAATGGGTACATAACAAACTGGTAATAGAGCTATAAAGAGCGATACATTTTTAAGTGGCGTGTTCCCATCCAGGACTAAGGCCGAGGACGCCACAAATTGGTATCAGAGGAAATATTATTTTGTAGTGTTATTCTGTAATGGGATCTCACAAATTGGTATTAGAGCATAGCCCAACATGGTGGTTGGATATGTTACAAATTTGTATCAAAGCTCATATTGAGAGAGTTTCATATGACATGGCCCAACCTGAATAGATAGATACGTTACAAATTTTAACGAGATAAAAGTCTTATTTTGAAATAAAAACAAAATAAGTTGTAAAATCATTTTAGACACGTATTTAAGATATTTTAATGAAGTAAAATATGAATATTGTGGAAAATACTTCCTTGGATTATTTCTCAAACTCAATCCATTAAAAAAAGGTGAGTTTTAATTCATTATAGGTAATGGATAGATTGAAAACTATTTTATTTCTATGGTTTACAGTTTTAATTCTATGGATTACATAATGTCTATCTATGCATGATCCAATTACCCCATGTCATCTTTTCCATGTTATCAAGAGAACTGTATAATATTATTAGAATTAGATATGATTTTTCAAGAACTATGAATGTGTAAGATTTGTCAGGGATCAACATATCATTTATGGAATGTATTTTCATAGATTCGGAATATACCATATCATTTTTATAAACGTATATCATATATTCAGAAAATACAAAATATGACAATTGATATGATTTATAATATCTATCAATATTGTATGACCAAATACAATATCAATAAATATTACAAAACATAATAAATATTACAAAACATATTGACTAAATAAGTAACATATTTATAAGAAATATAAATATAAGTAGAAAATAACATTGATATTATTTGATATCATCATTTAACACTATGAATTGATGTGATAAAACATGATCACCCCATAGAGAAATATAGAAACACCCTATTAACTCTCACCACAAGTGATCATGTGTCAATAAGGAGGCTTAGGATGTATAAAATATTTTATGAGTAGTATAATTATTGAGGTACCTCTAAGGTATGTAAGACATGGATTCGAGTTGGAAGTGGGAGTGGAATTCCATAGTTTGATATGTTCAAAAAGGGTATCCTCACCTTAAGGCATGCTTTAGCTCCAAAATCTTGGAGCTTTCACTTTGAAGCGCCCACCTCCGAGACTCATGTCTCATGAGGATAGTCTTACATCACATGACATGTTTTCTTTATGGAATATTTTACCCAAGACTAGGATAGGGGCCTAATTGAAATTAAACACAATAAGAAATAGTCTCATCACCAATTGATGCTTCAAGTTTAAAATTTGAGGGGTTTGTGCATAAAATCATCGTTGAGTATGGAACTCCACCCCCTTTATTGTAAGAAAATGTAACATCCATTAAGAATAAATAAAAAGAGGGATTAATGTTGATTTTGTGTGTAATATTTCTGTTTCCCCAACTTGTAATTAATCTTTAATTATGATTACTATGATATGGCATGGGAACAATGTAAATGTATTATTGTTTGAATTATCAATAAATGACTATGGGGGTGAAGCCTTGAAGTACATGCTATGATATCACTAGAGGAAAGAGTGAGGAAATTGTGGAGTTGGTTCATTAGTTCAAATGACCCAAATTTCCTTCTACTGAGATAATAAGCCTCATCCGGATCCCAAGGAGAGGAATCAATTAATGAAGGAAGGATTGGTGGTTGGATAATAAACCACCCTCATGAATTGAAGCATGATATGGCTGAGGAGACATGATACTGTCAGCCCGAAGTACCACAGAGTCTTGGAGACCTAGACTGGCCTGAGTTTCCTTCTGAAAGAAGGAAAATTACATGTCCATAACCTTCTCGAGGAGCAGACGAGAGAAGACACACAGGAAGAGAGAGGGAGAGAGGATCGCCAGATAAGAAGAGGAATTGAAAGCTTGATAAGTTGTTCTAGTTTCTGAAGAAAACAAGAGAAAAGATCTCTAAGAACTTACAAAAGAGCGTGAAATGAGAAACAATTTAGGAGCTTGATGTTGAAGAGGCATTTGATAAACCTCACAGAGACTGTGACTGAGAAGGAATCCCTAAGAAACTGTGAAATTTCCCTAGTGGTATCATGGCTTGGCACGAGGGTGGCCAAAGTGATAAGAGTGAATAACTCTAAGCCTATGGTTGGGTGGAAAGGCACACACCAACATTCAGTTCATTGGCTACAATTTGAAATAGATAAGTATTCTCATATCCTGTATATTCGAACTGTAACTATAAATTAAAGTTGGATATCCTATAAATGTTTCAGGTATGTGCGCGTTTGCTTGATGATTAGACTGTTTCCCTTTATCTTTTCCTGATCGTGTATTTAAGTAAGTAAGGAACTATATGGTTTGTGCACGTAAATTCTCGAGCCCTGTAGTGGCTCAAGTTTAAGAAGATGAATTATGAGTTCGTCGACCTTGGGCATAATTTCTCGTATGCATGTCAACCCATTTAGTTGTTTTGAGTCTCCTGGGAGAAGGAGTCTGTTAATTTCAGGAGAAAGAGTGCAAAGCACGCGCTAGTGCCTAAGTCTTTTAGAACTAACGAAGATCAGGAAGGATAATGAGATTTAAGTCTCAAAAGGGAAGATCCTTTCGTTTGGAAGATGAGCAGACGAGATCCATTCAGTAGAATGCAAGGTCTGTCACGACCATTGGATTTGGAGAAGGAGCGTAGGTGTTAACTCCTCGACTCCTTTAGTCTTCGTGAGTTCAGTGAAATTGTGTATTTTTCATAAGGGAGACAGATCCTCCAAAGTCTTGAATTCCAAAGCGAATCAGGATCGTCCATCGGAAGGGATACGTGTTGCCAGATCCCACGATTCAGAGAGTGTCACTTCGATAGTTTTGAGTCGTTGTGTTAATGGGAATAAGAAATCCTGAAGGGCCGAAGACCAAATTTCCGAAGCCATGAAAATCATAGATTTGTGGGTCTACGTGGATAGACCCTGACCGTCATATTTAGACTAAGTTCAACCCAACGCTAACCAACTCCGGGAGTCACGAGTGGTTTCCATAGAAAAACTCCCTAATGATGAATTATTGAAGTAATGGGATACATAGATCTATGGATCTACATGGTCGAATATCGACCGTGAGATTTGAGGGATGTTAGAAGACTATCAGTCTAGAGTGACGTGGCCCACTGACATCATCTAGAGTGATGTGGACCCATGATCAATGTTCCACGTGTCACCTAGATTCGGGCATTTTGTAGACCCTATAAGTCTATTAACACATGACACATGTCACCCACTGAAGGGGCCATGTGTCCTCTCTACTTTTCCATGTGTCATATATGGAAATTACCCATTTGGTCCACGTGGAGGGAGATCTTGTAGTCTGGGGACTTGGCACTCTGGAAGAACTTAGCCAAGAGTCTTCAAAGTGTGAAGACTCCCAAATTTGTGAATGGTGTAGTAAATCTTAGTCGTTGACAGTAGGGGATGCATGTCACCAGATCCTTTAGTCCAAAGACTTGCCACTATGGGGGATTTGAGGTGTGGTGTGTTGATAAGCTCTGAAGTTACAATTAATGAGATTCGTCGATCTGAGGGAGCTTCGAGACTGTTCATGACCATTGGATCTACCCCATGGTCAATTCGACTTTAACCTACTTTGGGAGCAAGGAGAATATTAAAACCCTCGAACACTGAAGTTTTGAAGTGATGGAGGCCATAGATCCCAAGGTCTACGTGGATGCATATTGACTGTGAGATCATAGGGTTTGGAAGGATGTCAGCCTGAGGTGACGTGGTGTGTTGATGTCACACAGGTTGATGTGGACCCATGATTAATATGCCATGTGTCACCCAGATATGGATGATTTATAGACCCCTTATGCCTTTTAGAGCATGACACATGTCACCCCCTAATGAAGACACATGTCACCCTTGTCCCTCATTGCATGTCAACTTCTGGTTCATGCCTGCCTGGCCAACGTGGTTGGTGACATAGCTGGGACTCTAGGAGTCTGGATAACTTCAGGAGTTCAAAATATTTGGGCATAGTATGGTAAAGGAACATTCAACGACGATCGTTTATCATCGAATGTTCAACAATGATCACCGATTTTCGAACAACCGAAACGATCAAAGTCGATTGTCGAATACTAAACCTCGAAAAAGGGACGTTCAACATAAAACGTCAAATGTCGATCACCGAATGGATAAGGCCACATGGTGAGATTTTGGGACTTCATGGAGTGAGAAAAATGAGTGTTCAATGCCGAACACTGAAGACCCCAACTAATAATCGCTCGGGTAACTTCTGGAGGAAATAACTTGTAGACCAGAGCTCATATTTTTGTGTGGTGGTGACCGTTAGAAATCTCATGGCGAGAAGTAGCCAATGAGGACCTCAGAGGGATTATTCGAGATGATTAAAGTAAACAAAAATTGGATGCCCCATCCCTAGAAAGGGTATTTAGGGGTCGTGTGTGTTACAAATTGGTATCAGAGCATGGAAACAACACTTGGCCTGCTTGGGATCATGCACGGGTCACATAAAAATATTATTAGAAAACCGTTGATGGAGAGGGCATACCACCCTACCCTATCTAGTAGAGAATGATTCAAACACATGCCTGGATGGGTTGGAGAATAGTCGAAAGGCTAGGCTAACATGAGCATGTTGAGAGTACTATTGTCATCTGGAAGTTATCTGCATAAGTCCATTGAAGGATGTAGATTAAAATTCAGTTGGGATTTTACCCAACGAGATTGAATCATACTAGTCTATGGAAAATGAAGCCTACCATTTCTTTGGGAAATGATATCTGATCCTACATGAGTGGGATTAGCCAATGGGAAATAATAGGAAGAATTGGAAGTGAATGGATTGAAAGGATCAGTAGCAGTAATAATTACTGCTTTAATGAAGAATTAAACCTTGTATATGTGTATAACCCCTCATGATCAGAGGAATGAGTCTGGTGACCATTCTTTGAAAAGGGAGAGCATGCACAGCTCTTGGGTTTTGAAGGGAACTGAGAAACAAGTCTTTTGTTTCTGGGTATAGGAATTGTTGGATAGGGTTTTTCCAATCAAGCTCATAAACAAAGTTGTAGAAATATAGAGTGATTGAGTGATAAATCACAACAACCTCCATTGCTTGGTGGATAGGAAACTAGTCTTCCATAATCCTTGTAGGAGGAGGAGAGTGACCTTCGTCCCTATCTGTTGCTGAACAAAAGGAAAAACTCTAGGTGTAATGGTTAAGACTTATTATGACCTAAATATACTTTGGAGTTTTGAACTAGAATACTTAGTAACTAACATAATTCGAAATTGTATCTGGGATTTAAGGGAATAGTCCAAATGTTATTAGACATTAAATTCTATTATAAATAAGGTAAAATGGTTAATTACATGTTGATCCTGAATGTGGTAAAGGAAGTGTTGGGGCACTTATAGAAGCCCAATGGGTCATATTGACATCCAGAGGTGGATGATAACCATATGGAAATAGCTTGGTATACTCAGATATCTATAAGAGGGAGTTTAGAAAAAGAATCCCTTGTAGGAATCTGTTGACCAAGAATGGTTTGAGGCATGAAAGAGAATCTTGATAAGCTGTCTTGTTGCCTTGGGGAGCTGTTGGATTTGCCTGGATATATTTCCAGGTTGTTGAGTCATCTTATAACACCAGAGGAAAGGATAGTTTCTTGTTGATTGTTGTCATATGGAAAGAGGGACATAGTTATGATTATGTATGTTAAACTGACCATGTGGATAACATGTGAATGTCTGCAAGATCCCAAATGAGAGGGAAGCTCAATGTTGAGTATCTCTATGGAAATTGTCCTAAGAATGGCAGTAAGATCCTTGGGAGAAGGATCTAGAAGTATGATATGTCCATGTACATGTATGACATGGAAAGGGTGCAAGCAATGAGCTTGCATGATGTATGCTTGGGCTAGGTGTGTATAGGCTTGAGTCCATGGATTTAATGCATTGTGAAGCTTCTTGATATGAATCTTGGTATTAACACCACTAGGTATGAATGATATTAAATGTGCAAGTGATGCACATGTATGATGTAAGAATGTATGTATACTAAAGGCACAATATGGCTGTCCTGATGAGTGATATGTAAGGAAAGAACTACACTTGCTAAGATTGAATGAATACCATGGATGCATGGCCGACTCTAATATGAGGAGTCATGAAATATTCGTTTTGAATGATATCTTGAGGGGAATGTGTTCCATTCCCTCAGGAAAGAATAGTATAAACAGATGAAAGAGTAAATGAGAAAGGATGCTCTGTTGTCATGACAAAAGGCAACATGATTAAGCCTTTGAGGACTACATGAGAACAATTGTGAACAATCATAAGTTAAATGAATTATCATTATACATGTGGTTAAGTGAATCATGTGTGTAAGTTATCAAAAAAAGGAATATGTGTGGACAAACAATCTGGATGCATAACAAATGTGCATGTTTATATTCCTTATGGAATATTTGGTAAACAACCGAAGCTAACTCAAGGTTGAGGCCATAAAAAATAGAGGAGGATATGCAATAAGGAAGCTGCATGCTGAAGGAGTTCCCTGTGGAAGAACTGTGTGAAGACTCTATAGGAGAACAAATTCACCACCTTAATGAATGTTGAGAATTGAGCAGTGGAATATAATTCTATTTATATAAGAATCCTAGATTACACTAAAACAAAATATATGAGTGGAAAATTAGCCCACGAGTGTAGACCATTATGATAACCGAATGGTAATGTGCATCATGCATAGGGTCATGTCTCATTATGAACAAAAGGTTTGCTATTAAAGAATGTTGATGTATATTAAGAGCTAGGGTGATCCTAACCGAGGCTGCTCAAGGAAAAGAGCAGGAAGATCACAATAAGAAGTAGATTGCATAAGCAAAAAAGGAGAAAAGGAGGAACACTTTTCTCACCCTAAGAACTCTGGATTGTTTAACAAAATTATAGGTCTTAGATGAAGAGCTATGAAGAACAAGTACAAGTGCATAAAGGATAATAAGTAAGTAAATAATTTTGAATGAATAGGATTGGTTGAATCCATATTAAACAAAGGCAGAAAGGCCTTGGAAAATAGCCTAGTTGGATTGAAAGTCCCAGACTGTGTAGAAGGAGTTGGAAAAGGGAAGAGCTCTTAACTCCTTTCTTGTTGTATATTATGTTTTCTCTAGAACAAGAAACTGGTGTGCTGATGAAAGGTAAATTTTTGACACCATAGTGATGATGGTTGTATGACTGTAGAAACAATTGAGAATTTTTGTGTTGCACTGATGAAAACATTAAGAATAATGTAATGAAATGCATAAAGATATACTAGGACATATCTGAAATTTTTTTATTGACTAAAATGCTATGATACATGCATTTTTATTTTACCTAATAACTAATATATATTCACGATGGATGACATGGATAGAGAGGAATTGGATCTATTGAGAAAGACAATTTCCAATGATGGACAACCTCAAGCAAAGGATAACTATGAGGAGGTTGTTGTTAAAATTTTGTTGAAGGGACTTTAAAAGTCCCCACAAAGCACCATTGATGACGTAATATCTGAGAGGGTTCTAGTATCCAGAGAAGGTATAAGAATGTTCATACCTATGTGGCATAAGGTATGAAGGGAATTGGTAGGAATCCCTTCTGAAAATATTTCATTATCCTAATGATATGCAAATAATTTTGAGTGGTTGTTGTATGCCATTGCTACCCAAGCAGGGTAAGATTCAGGAA
>ML824835.1:44646-57679 GCA_009831015.1 Picea engelmannii | reverse complement strand
AAATTATTTCAATAATAAATTTAATGGAGAAATTAGAAGTGGGTTAACCCTAAAATAAGGAAAGGGGGCCAAGTGACCTATAAGATGTTTTTAAGGAAGCCACTTGGAGAGTATAAATAAGAGGCAAGGCTCTCTCATTTTAACCACACTTGATCATATTGAATATCTATAGATGTTTGAGGTAACCAAGGATATATAAGCCGAATTTCTGAGGGAAGGTGAAGAAAAGAAGGCCGAAATGCAAGGAAGGATAAATTCTTTTGATGGTGCTTTCTAAGGTATGTTATTTACAGGTCATCTCACCATTTTCGCTATAATTTTTTTATATATAATGATTCAGACCGTGAAATTGATATTCCATTGAGAAAAAAAACCCAATTATCTATGGTAAAAAATTCAGCTTGTGGGTCGTTGTATTTTGGGAGTTACACTCTGTGGAAAATAGGGTTTGTGGCTAGTCTTGAAACTAGTCAAAAACAGGTGTTTCGGGTAAAAACATCATAACTTCTTCATAACAGATCCAAATTAAGTGAGACAAAATGTGTTGGTTAGGTGTTGGCAACTATTTCACATTTTTATCCCATCCTTATAAGATGGCTACACAAGTGTTTTGGAACCCTTGATTCTCATCACAATTTTTTCTTTTTTGCGCATTTGCACACCTACCTTTTGTTCTCGTTTTCACGACTGCAAGCATGAAAACTTTGATTTCGAAGTCACGTCAATGGCATTAAAATCGTCACTGGATTATTATAGTCACTCTTGTCTATGTATTCATTGCATTTCCAATTCATTTATGTTCACACAGCTGACAAGACACCAAAACCTTACTCATTTGACATTTTTTTTGTTGTTAATATGATTTCATTTTTATGAGACTGTGATGGTATTCTAATGAGTGTGATTCAGTCCTTCATTCAATGGTGGTTTGATTGCTTTTGACCGAATCCAATGGTTTCGTATCAACACATTAACATGATGATTAGACCCTTACTTCAATGGTTTCATACAAAGCATATGTTTTATCATTGAATCCTTGGTGCTATATTCGAAACATTGTTTTGATTTTAAAACCATGCAAATACTAATGCTTGTGCAAACACACGGGTTGACTCATCATAGTTTTCAATGGTTGTTTTATTGACATTTCAATAGTGATTTGAATCACCATATGCGCCGTTGATTGTACAGTTGGATATGACTGTTTTGCATGGGTTGATTTCGTTCCACCACCCCCGCACACTTAGACATTAATGCCCGCCTTCTATCCCAGGTTAACTCTTTTGGTTTTGGGGAAGTCTATGAGTTATTCGATCCTACGAATACCCTGTCCAAACCCTTGCCCGTTCACCCGGCTCACTGTGTGCTCCCGTCTATGGCACTTGTGGTGCGCATAGAGCCAAATGGTAGCCAAACACTCCTGTTGTTCGACAATGCTTGTGAGGATTTGGAAAATAGTGGATGGCTGGTGTTTATCCAAATATTTGAGGGTTTCAACCTTTTAGTTGCCCAACAGTTCGCCTTCACCTTCGACGGATGCAGGGCTAAGGTCGGAGACATACAAATCGAGCTTAATGAGGAATTCCTTAGCTCGTCTACAGGCTTACCAGCTACATGGCAAAGGTGGTTTAAAAATTCCAAAGTAGATGAGGTGTCGTGGCCTCTCCTATTCACATCAAGAAAGATTGTTAGCTGCGATAGAGGTTTGCCTATTACTACCCTCAAACCCAGGTGGCATGATCTTTTGGAAATTGTTAAGCAGTTTGTGACCTGCGAAGGTCGTTATGGCTTGGTATTTCTGCATCATCTTCGGTTATTGATGAATTTTATAGGCTACCCTATGAATATGCTACATTATCTCTTGCGTAGTCTTTACAAAATGTCCAAATGATTCAAGCGTGGGAAGGTTGATAGCAACCTTTTTCATCACTGCTTGATCAAACTCATTATTGTCCACCATTTGAGCCTTAGTGGTGACTGTTGGCAAGCCTTCCTATCAAGGAATGGCTTTGCCACTCTCGAGTCTGTCCAAGTGGGCAAGGTTGTGGTTACTGAAACTTTGGTTGGACCAGTCGTGCCACTTCATATCCTTCTACCCCCTGTCAAACCCTCGAATTGCCCCAATCTTGACCTACCTGATACCATGGCCGACCCGTGTGCTAAAGACAATACTAAGGCCATCAAAAGTCCTATGAGGAAGAAAGGAAAAGGTGATACTGGTGTCAACAGTAAAGGAAATAAGAACACACGATGGATATCCAGATGTGCTAGGAACAAACATAAGCAAAACGTTGACCAGAAGCCAATAGTGCTGAGCGAGGACTCGGACTCCAAAATTGAACTTTTCTTGACTGAGGAATACCCCTATTCTCATGGCCTATGCTCTATGGAACCCTATGACTATGTTTCCAACTTACCTTCGTGCCTCAAGAATGATCCTAAATTCCCGGGAATTAAGCTTCACAGTGACACCCCTGGTAACTTGAAAGAACCCTCGCCTGTGATGCCAAGGCCAAATCAACCACCTTGTACTCAATGTAATGCCTGGCTTGAACTTTATTACACCGACGTTCACCTATTGCAATCTAATATTAAATCTTTAGAGGAACGAGTTACAGTGCTGTCAAAGGAGAATGACAGGCTACAAGCCAATGAGAAGAAAAAAAAAACCACCGGTTCAATTGTCTTCAGAAATGTCGAGGAAGCAATGGCCTTTGTCAATTCAAAGTTATCATGATCGAACCATTTTATTACTGCTCAGGTATGTATTTCAACATCGATGTTGTTTTATGAGTTGGTTTGAATTAGTATGACCGATTGGGTTTGCTTTCGTTTAGTTTTGTTCGAATAGATTCAAGAAACGATTCTGTTTTGTTTTGAATGATTATTTTCGTTTTGGATTATGATTGCATTCGATTTGTACTGAAGATTTGTTTGCTAAACTTGGACACAGATATTTCTTGATTGATACAATTTTGCATTAGCATAGTGATTGTGTCGGCCCTAAGTTAGTTCGATTCATTTGTTTTAGTTTTGGATTTAAAAACGATTTTGTTAATTTCTAAGTCGACATAAAATATTGCGTTTGTATTAAATGAATATGAATGATTTGTTTGATCGGTTACAGTTTGTGTCAATTGAAATTGATTCATGAAAATGATTTCATTGGTTTCGAATTGTCTAAAACGATTCTGTCTACTCCGAATTGGTAATAACAAGTGTTGAACAGATTGCATGTATCTCTGTTACCATTCGGTTAAACACGATTTCTGTCTGTTTCAAATTGGCATAAAGATTTGGTTACTTCTGGCATGAGCAATTTTCTTTGTGTTGATTTAATGATTAAAGATTTGGTTTAATAATTCAAATATATTTCTGTTAGTTTTGGATGGATTTAAAATGATTATGTTTTCGAATTAGACCAGCTACATAATCACAAGATTATGTAGCTAGTCTTAAAAATTAGATTTTTTTAATTTTATCAATAAAACATTATCTAAACTTGTGTATTCTTGTCCACTTTCAGGTGCATATAAATTTCAATGGCAAATTGGGCATGTTGTGGCAGTGTAGGAGATACTTTTGTGATATAGTATTGTTTTAGGTTGTTAGCTTAAGCTAGGAATAGAGACTTGGGAGATTATTCCCAGATTTTTTGTAAACAATGGTTGATAATTCCCACAGGGATGTTTTACCCTGTGGTCTTTAAATACTTGTTATTTTTTGTAATGGACCCATCATCACGGTTGGGAGAACAGACTATGGATTTATGATGATACAAGCTGGGATGAAAGTGGATGTCATGTAACAACTTTAGCTTTCAATATATCAAACTTTTATTTCAAGTTTTCTTCATATCAGTTTGCAATCAATTATCGACTAATTTAGCTATCATAATTCGTTGCAGGTTGATGTGATTTGGTTTATGTTTTGTCCATATATGATATATCTTATTTTAAAATTACAACATTTACTTTGTTTCAATTTAATGAATAAAGGTTTATCTTCTTCGTTAATTGAACTGTTTTGTACAAATCTTTGCACAGGGATTTATCTAACTGCGATGATTTGTAAATTATAAGATTGTTATCCTTTTTATGTCTTGTTTGTCCTGTCATTTATATTCGAAGAGCACTGCTACTTCCTATTTATGAGAAGCTTGTGGAGAATATGGTGCGGGTTTCCTCCCACTGAACAACTAAATCAACTATTGTATACAGGACAAACCTGAAGCATTACTTCAGGTCAGTTTGCTATTTGTTATTTAATAGTTAATTTATTAGTGTTATTTAAGTAGTTTAGATAAATACATATAGCTCAAATTTATAGTTAGGATTATTATTTTAATTGTTCAGCTTAGATAGTTTTAATTTTATTTCTTTCTCATAAAATTATAAAAATAAAAAAACAATAGTTTTTCTGTCATAGGACAGGGACAGTTTACAAATGATTTTTGCAGGTTTTCATTTAAAATCTGTAATCTGTAAATATTGTACATTTATGATTAAGATTTAATTCTGTAGGTAATTGAACATTTAATTTCATATTGCTGTATAATATTAGCCAATAGAATGTATATATGTATTTCAGATTTATTTATTAGTTTGCTTTAATTGTTGTTTTCATTTAGATTAGTTCCTTTAGTTAGTTTCTTTCGTTTTCCTAGGACTTAGATCGGCCAACGGAGTCGCTAAACCCGTCAGGGTGGATCATCCCAAATGGCTTGGGTTATTTAGACAACCCCGGACCAGATCCACTCTTCTAGTTGGCGAGCGTTCATTTTCACCCGTCAACAAATGGTGCTAGAAGGAGGTCCGATTGACAAGATGGCCTTGTAGGAGCCTTTATTTTAAATGTATCCAATTTACCCCATGGCTCCCCAAATCACTGTGTTGGAACATGCTTTCAACTTCTCATTACCCAATGTTCCCAACGAGACAGTCTCTCGCTTGTCCAAACTCACCTTTGATGGTGAAGGCAATATATCCGCTAAAGACCACCTTAACAAGTTTTGGTGCAAATGCATCAAACATGACATCTCAGATTTAGGAGTTTTATGTAGACTGTTTTCTTTTACTTTTAGAGGTCGAATCAAACATTGGTTTGAATCCTTTCCAGCATGTCACATTTTTTATTGGTTTCAATTTGTAGATGAGTTTCTAGATGCTTTTGAAATTTATGATTTCGATCAATTATGTGAAGAATTCCATACTTCGCTAATCAACGACGATTCATATTCATAAGAATTTTTGACAAGAGTCTATCATATCCTCTGTAAATTTATTCTTGATGACATGTCATCGACATTAAATCTCTTCTATGATGCTTCCATCCCATCCATCCAGTCATGTTCAATCACGAATGAAGAACCAATTGCAAATCCTATTACTCAACTGCAAGAACAATCTTCTTCGCAAGAAGAGAAAACTTCTTCCGATAATGTTGAACAAGCCAGGGAGGTAGAATCTATTAATCAGGATCTTATTGACAACCAAATTGGTTTTTCCTTTGAATCATTGCATTTTCAGTCTAAGACTAGTATGGAAGATGATTCGTTTCTGGCTCAAGGTGAGTACCCTCATTCTCGTAACTCATGCTCTAATCAGCATTTAAAATTAGTCATTGAAGAACACTTAAGCGACAAAAATCGTCTTGAATGTTCTAGTACTCCTATAAAACTGATTAGAGAAGAAGTTACACAACTAGAAGAAGAAACTTTAAACCTTCATTCTCAAAATGCACTTTGTTCACAGGAAAGACTAGATGCTTGTCACATAAATTTTGAATTATCTATCACACAAAAGGAAAATCCAGATGATCATATTATGTTGAGGAATTCGTCACCAAAATAGAGTGAGAGTTTTAAAGAAAGTGAAGAGAATTGTCTTGAGAATACCATTGTTGAGTATCATAGTTCAAGAGATTCTTTTTATCTGCTTATTTATGATTCCTTTTATTCTTTATATCCTAATCTCTTCCTAGAATTTGGTGGACTTGACATCTTACCTACAACATCCTACTATTTTCCACCACAATCATATCCTTTCGATATGCTAAATTTTGGTGAAATTAATTCCGAGCATAACATTGATAAAACCGAATTTAACACTTGTTCACTTTCATCACTCACATGGGAAAAGGACATGTTGCGAGATGATTTTACACAGTTTATTGTTGAAAAGGACAATGCATTATATTTTATGGATATCAAACGTTCTACATTTCATATTCGTTCTTTGCTTAGCTCGAATCTTAATGTTTATACTTCACATTTTGAAATGATCAATCGCATCGAAGGAAACATTCAAACCAATGATCTGATTGATTGCACGAATCCTCCTATGATGAGCTTTCCATTGATATATTCGTTTCATCAAAGTCATGGTTTGCATCCTCATTTTTGTGACAGGATCTTAGGATGGCTTGAATATTCATATATAAAGAAATTTCATAATAAAGACAAGGTTGTGCTTGCTTTGTTTTCACCTAAGTATCTTGGAAGTAGGCGTGACATGTTTCTTTTAGATCCTCCATGTGAAGAAATTAATGAACACTTAGAGAACTGTCAGGAGGATGGGGCATTTCAGCCTTGGTTGATGATTATTCCATTTCCTCATAATCCTGACAAGTTTTTCAAACCTACTTACACTCGCCCATGCCAATATGATCCTTATCATGACAAGATTGTGCAATGGCTGGAGGATTTGTACAACAAGAATATCCAAGGAAATGGTAAGATCATGCTTACTTTGTTTTTAGATGATGATTATGAAGGTAAGTGTGATATGTTTCTGTCATTTGTTGATATATTACCATTCTTATTAGTAATGCTTGATCTTGTTTCCATTGCAGGTTTAGAGTTACTCCGATGGCTACATTGGAAGCATGACTTCACGTAGTATTCTGATTTGTTTAATAGTTAGGATAGGTTTAGGAATAGGTTTTCTTTAAGTTTTATTTCTCACTTTTTCTCTTTGTAATAATGCAGTCATGAACATAAGTGGGCACACCATGAGAACCATAATACGGTTGTTGTCAGGGAAGTCTCCTTGGTCCTTTTCTCTTTGCTTTTAGTTGAACATTTATTTTCAAAAATGAATTATCGTCATGAAAAACTTAAATGGAAAGTAAAGAGATAAATAAATCTGAATCAAACCTGACCCAAGGTACCACAAGTAAGACTACTTTCCCATCAAACATACTTTTCAGTCTCCCAAGGGATTAGTGGCATGAGGTTTTCAAATGCACCTTCTATACATATTTGTTTTTTGTTTTTGTTGTTTGGATTTCTTTGCTTTCCAATTTTTCTTCGTTGGTGTGTTTTGTTTCCATTTATGCTTATCAGTATTTCTTTTGAAACACACATGCCTGCATCATGAACTGGTCAGACAAAGAAAACAGAAAATTCTTTCTCTGAAATGACTGTTGAAAATTTGTCTAAACATCAATTATAATATACTTATGAAATTTACATTTGTGTTGAGAAAAGACTGTTGTTTGAAAGAAGTAACTGATTTCGATCTGTGAGTAAATCCTATCACGACCATCCATTATCTTCTTACGTTGTCCCTGTTCCTTAAGGGAATAACTCATAAGATGTCTCCTTACTTTAGAAGGTTGGCTTCGTAAACAAACCATCTCTGGATCTTAATGAAGGACAGTTCTAAAAAATTCTGTTGAGGTCTGTAAAAAATATGTTAAAATATCATAATTTTCAGCATCACCCCGCTCGATTATATATCTTTAAAAAACAAAATAAATCATTAAAAGAGCTTTGGGAAGTTCTTGTAAACCCGCCAGGATGCTGAACAGGTCTGCTGGCAGCAGGTAAATGCATGCATGACGCCAAGACAACTTCGTCGGGGTACTGAACAGGCCTGCTGGCAGCGAAGCAATGTTGAGTATATGAAAATTCATAAGTATGAAATTTCTTGACCTTAAAATGTCCTTTATTTTGATCTAGAACTTCTTGGCAGGATACAGATATCAGAGTGGGTTAAATGGAAACCCTATCGAGGCTATGGACACCTGCTGGCAGTAGTGGCCCTGTCAACAGTATTGGAGATTTTATCTTTAATATCATGGCTCGCTTGTCTTAAGATTGTTATCAGTTTTCATCCTTTAAGCACTGCTGGAATATTTGATTAATAACGATGTTTAAACAATTTTCTGGTTGTTTTTGAGTTTGAATTATTCTTATTATCATAATCTGAATTTGTTATTTTGGCAGAGATAACTGCTTCTACCAGTGTGTCGCCATTGTTGGCAACTATTTCGCATTTTTATCCCATCCTTATAAGCTGCCTACAACAGTGTTTTGGAACCCTTGATTCTCATCGCATTTTTTTCTTTTTTGCGCATTTTCACACCTACCTTTTGTTCTCGTTTTCATGACTGCAAGCGTGAAAACTTTGATTTCGAAGTCATGTCAATGGCATTAAAATCGTCACTGGATTATTATAGTCACTCTTGTCTATGTATTCATTGCATTTCCAATTCATTTATGTTCACACAGCTGACAAGACACCAAAACCTTACTCATTTGACATTTTTTTGTTGTTAATATGATTTCATTTTTATGAGACTGTGATGGTATTCTAATGAGTGTGATTCAGTCCTTCATTCAATGGTGGTTTGTTTGCTTTTGACCGAATCAATGGTTTTGTATCAACACATTAACATGGTGATTAGACCCTTAATTCAATGGTTTAATACAAAGCATACGTTTTATCATTGAATCCTTGGTGCTATATTCGAAACATTGTTTTGATTTTAAAACCATGCAAATACTAATGCTTGTGCAAACACGTGGGTCGACTCATCATAGTTTTCAATGGTTGTTTTATTGACATTGCAATAGTGATTTGAATCACCATATGTGCTATCGATTGTACAGTTCGATATGACTGTTTTCCATGGGTTGATTTCGTTCCACCACCCCTGCACACTTAGATATTAATGCCCGCATTTTATCCTGGGTTAACTCTTTTGGTTTCGGGGAAGTCTGTGAGCTATTCGATCCTGCGAATACCCTGTCCAAACCCTTACCCGTTCACCTAGATCACTGTGTGATCCCGTCTATGGCACCTATGGTGCGCATAGAGCCAAATGGTAGCCAAACACTCCTATTGTTCGACAATGCTCGTGAGGATTTGGAAAATAGTGGCTGGCTGGTGTTTATCCAAATATTTGAGGGTTTCAACCTTTCATTTGCCCAAAATTTCACCCTCACCTTCGACGGATGGAGGGATAAGGTAAGAGACATACAACTTAAGCTTAATGAGGAATTCCTTAGCTCGGTTACAGGCTTACCAGCTATAGGGAAAAGGTGTTTTAAAAATTCCAAAGTAGACGAGGTGTCATGGCCACTCCTATTCACATTAAGAAAGATTGTTAGCTGCGATAGAGGTTTTCTTGTTACTACCCTCAAACCCAGGTGGCATGATATTTTGGCAATTGTTAATCAGTTTGTGACCTGTGAAGGTCGTTATGGCTTGGTATTTCTGTATCATCTTCGGTTATTGATAAATTTTATAGGCTACCTTCTGAATATGCCGCATTATCTCTTGCGTAGTCTTTACAAAATGTCCAAACGATTCAAGCGTGAGAAGGCTGATAGCAGCCTTTTTCATCACTGCTTGATCAAACTCATTATTTTCCACCATTTGAGCCTTAGTGGTGATTGTTGGCAAGCCTTCCTATCAAGGAATGGCTTTGCCACTCTCGAGTCTGTCCAAGTGGGAAAGGTTGTGGTTACTGAAACTCTGGTTGGACCAGCCGTGCCACTTCATATCCTTCTACCCCCTGTCAAACCCTCGAATTGCCCCAATCTTGACCTACCTGATACCATGGCCGACCCATGTGCTAAAGACAATACTAAGGCCATCAAAAGGCCTATGAGGAAGAAAGGAAAAGGTGATACTGGTGTCAACAGTAAAGGAAAGGAGAACACATGATGGATATCCAGATGTGCTAGGAACAAACCCAAGCAAAACATTGACCAGAAGCCAATAGTGTTGAGCGAGGACTCGGACTTCGAAATTGAACGTTTCTTGACTGAGGAATACCCCTATTCTCATGGCCTATGCTCTATGGAACCCTATGACTATGTTTCCAACTTACCTCCATGCCTCAAGAACGATCCTAAATTCTTGGGAATTAAGCTTCACAGTGACACCCCTGGTAACTTGAAAGAACCCTCGTTTGTGATGCCAAGGCCAAATCAACCACCTTGTACTCAATGTAATGCCTGGCTTGAACATTATTACACCGACATTCCCCTATTGCAATATAAGATTAAATCTTTAGAGGAATGAGTTACAGTGCTGTCAAAGGAGAACGACATGCTACAAGCCAACAAGAAGAAACAAAAAACCACCGGTTCAATTGTCTTCAGAAATGTCGAGGCAACAACGGCCTTTGTCAATTCAAAGTTATCATGATCGAACCATTTTCTTACTGCCCAGGTATGTATTTCAACATCGATGTTGTTTTATGAGTTGGTTTGAATTAGTATGACCGATTGGGTTTGCTTTCGTTTAGTTCTGTTCGAATATATTCAAGAAACGATTTTGTTTTGTTTTGAATGATTATTTTCGTTTTGGATTATGATTGCATTCAATCTGTACAGAAGATTTGTTTGCTAAACTCGGACATAGCTATGTTTTGATTGATATGATTTTGCATTAGCATAGCGATTGTGTCGGCCCTAAGTTAGTTCGATTCATTTCTTTTAGTTTTGGATTTAAAAAAGATTTTGTTAATTTCTGAGTCGACATAAAATATTGTGTTTGTATTAAATGAATATGAATGATTTGTTTGATCGGTTACAGTTTGCGTCGATTGAAATTGATTCATGAAAATGATTTCATTGGTTTCGAATTGTCTAAAACAATTCTGTCTGCTCCGAATTGGTAATAACAAGTGTTAAACAAATTTCATGTATCTCTGTTACCATTCGGTTAAACACGATTTCTGTCTGTTTTAAATTGGCATAAAGATTTGGTTACTTCTGGCATGAGCGATTTTCTTTGTGTTGATTTAATGATTAAAGATTTGGTTTAATAATTCGAATATATTTCTGTTAGTTTTGGATGGATTTAAAATGATTTTGTTTTCGAATTAGACCAGCTACAGAATCGCAAGATTCTGTAGCTAGTCTTAAAAATTAGATTTTTTAAATTTTATCAATAAAACATTATCTAAACTTGTGTATTCTTGTCCACTTTCAGGTGCATACGATTTTCAATGGAAAATTGGGCATGTTGTGGCAGTGTAGGAGATAATTTTGTGATATAGTATTGTTTTAGGTTGTTAGCTTAAGCTAGGAATAGAGACTTGGGAGATTATTCCCAGATTTTTTGTAAACAGTGGTTGATAATTCCCACAGGGATGTTTTACCCTGTGGTCTTTAAATACTTGTTATTTTTTGTAATGGACTCATCATCACGGTTGGGAGAACATACTATGGATTTATGATGATACAAGCTGGGATGAAAGTGGATGTCTTGTAACAACTTTAGCTTTCAATATATCAAACTTTTATTTCAAGTTTTCTTCATATCAGTTTGCAATCAATTATCGACTACTTTAGCTATCGTAATTCACTGCAGGTTGATGTGATTTGGTTTATGTTTTGTCCATATCTAATCTCTCTTATTTTAAAAGTACAACATTTACTTTGTTTCAATTTAATGAATAAAGGTTTATCTTCTTCGTTAATTGAACTGTTTTGTACAAATCTTTGCACAAGGATTTATCTAACTGCGATGATTTGTAAATTATAAGATTGTTGTCCTTTTTATGTCTTGTTTGTCCTGTCATTTATATTCGAAGAGCACTGCTGCTTCCTGTTTACGAGAAGCTTGTGGAGAATCTGGTGCGGGTTTCCTCCCACCGAACAACTAAATCAACTATTGTATACAGGACAAACCTGAAGCGTTACTTCAGGTCAGTTTTCTATTTGTTATTTAATAGTTAATTTATTAGTGTTATTTAAGTAGTTTAGATAAATACATATAGCTCAGATTTATAGTTAGGATAATTATTTTAATTGTTTAGCTTAGATAGTTTTAATTTTATTTCTTTCTCATAAAATTATAAAAATAAAAAAACAATAGTTTTGCTGTCATAGGACAGTTTACAAATGATTTTTGTAGGTTTTCATTTAAAATCTATAATCTGTAAATATTGTACATTTGTGATTAAGATTTAATTCTGTAGGTAATTGAACATTTAATTTCATATTCCTATATAATATTAGCCAATAGACTGTATATATGTATTTCAGATTTATTTATTAGTTTTCTTTAATTGTTGTTTTCATTTAGATTAGTTCCTTTAGTTAGTTTCTTTCATTTTCCTAGGACTTAGATCGGCCAATGGAGCTGCTAAACCCATCAGGGTGGATCATCCCAAACGGCTTGGGTTATTTAGACAACCCCGGACCGGATCCACTCTTCTAGTTGGCGAGCGTTCATTTTCGCTCGTCAACATTAGCGTATAGTCTTTATTATGTTGTGTAATGGTTTCATATAAATTCAACTAAAATTTAGGGTGGGGCATTCTCTACAAGGTCTCTCTCTAGAATAAGCTAGAATTCAACAAGGTATGTCATTTTTTCTATAACTCCTTTTCTGAGAGCTTCCAAGTAGTGAAATCTGGAGGAATTTCATAAAACACACTGAAGAACATTGTGTATCAGTTTCATTTATTTATATATTACATGTTCAAAGTTATGATTACTTCAAGTTAGGGTTATTGACTAATCCAAAACTAGGCATGTGAGACTAAAGAAAAGTTTGATGAAAATGCTAGTCTCTTGTTGTTAAAGTTAAGGAAGGTTCATAGGAATGTGATCATATACACCAGATCTATTACAGAGCTACAAGTAATATTTGGATGATGAAATTGATGAGGGATTTTGGTTGAGGTACATGTTGAGTACATGGTTGAGACAAGTAGTTGATGAGTTGGCACATACATGAGGTGTATAGTTGATGATGTTGGTACATATTGATGAGTCATAGTTGAT
>ML824835.1:0-13794 GCA_009831015.1 Picea engelmannii | reverse complement strand
CTAGTCTCCTATATATACCAAGGAGACATTTTCATTTTGAATCATCTTGTACTTGAACATTTATGTGGGGTAAAAGGAGGTTGCCCCCTCGAAGAGGCTTATTATCTGAAATTATCTCTTTTTCAAGGCGTTGAGTACTTTTCTTGAGGTTTTTCTATGCTATATTGATGTTTGGTTCTTAACAAGGAAACTGTGGAGAGAGTTCATTAGTTCAAATGACCCAAATTCCCTTCTTCTGAGATAATAAGCCTCATCCAGATCCCAAGCAGAGGAATCATTTAATGAAGAAAGGACTAGTGGTTGGATAATCAACCACCCCCATGAATGGAAGCATGGTCTGGCTGAGGAGACAAGAGACTGTTAGCCCGAAGTACCATAGAGTCCTGCAGACCTAGAATCATCCAAGTTTCCTTTTGACAGAAGTAATAGGACAGGTCCATAACCTTCCCGAGGAGGAGATGAGAGAAGACACACAGGAAGAGAGAGGAAGAGAGGATCTCCAACTAAGAAGAGGAATTGAAAGATTGATAAGTTGTTCTGGTTATTGGAGAAAACATGAGAAAATATCTTTAATAATTTACAGAAGAGCATGAACTAAGCATGAGACTATGATATTGATGCTAAGGAGGCATCTGATAAACCTCCCAGAGACCATGATCGGGAAGGAATCCCTATGAAACTGTGAAAGTTCCCTAGTGATATCATGGCTTGGCACGAGGGTGGATAGAGTGCTAAGAGTGAATGCCTCTGAGCCTATGGTTGGGTGGAAAGTCGAACACCCACAATTATTTTTTTGGCTACAATCTGAAATAGATACGTATTCTCATATCCTGTATATTTGAACTGTAACTGTAAATTAAAATTGGATATCCTATAAATGTTTCAGGTATGTGCATGTTTGTTTGATGATTATATTGTTTCCCTTTATATTTTCTTGATTGTGTATTTAAGTAAGTAAGGAATTATATGGTTTGTACATGTAAATTCTCGATCCTTGTAGTGGATCAAGTTTAAGTAGATGAACTATAATTTTGTCGACTTTGGGAATATTTTCTCGTATGCATGTCAACCCTGTCAGTTGTTTTGATTCTCTTGGGAGAAGGAGTCTGTTAAGCTCAGGAGAAAGATCACAAAGAATGTGCCAACCCCTAAGTCTTTTAGAACTCATAAAGCTCAGGAAGGATAGGAAGATTTTTAAGTCTCAAAAGGGAATATCCTTTCATTTGGAAGATGAGAGGATGAGATCCATTCAGGAGAATACAAGGTCTATCACGACCGTTGGATTTGGAGAAGGAGTGTAGGTGTTCAATCCTCGACTCGTTCAGTCTTCACGAGTTCATTGAAATTGTGTATTCGTTGTAACGCATAGGGATCCTCAGAAGTCCCAAAGTCTAGAGAGAATCAAGACCGTCCATCACAAGGGATATGTGTCACTAGATCCCATGGTTCAGAGAGTGACACTTCGATAGTTTTGAGTCGTTGTGTTAACGGGAAGAGGAACTCCCGAAGGGACAAAGACCAAAGTCCCAAAACCACTTCAACCATAGATCTGTGGGTCTACATGGATATACCCTAACTGTCATATTTATACTAAGTTCAACCCAATGCTGACCAACTCCGGGAGTCACGAGGGGTTTTCATAGAAAAACTCATGAATGTCGAATTCCCAAAGTAACAACAGTCGTAGATCTATGGATCTACATGGTCGGATCTCGACTATGATATCTGAGGGATGTTACAAGACTATCAGTTCAAAGTGAGGTGGCTCAGTGACATCATTCAAGGTGACGTGGACCTATAATCAATGTGCCATGTGTCACCTAGATTCGAGCATTTCAAAGACTCTATAGGTCCATTAACATGTGACACGTGTCACCCATTGAAGGGGCCACATGTCCTCTCTACCTTGACACATGTCATCTCTATAAATTACCCATTTGGTCCATTTGGAGGGAGATCTCATATTCCGAGGACTCAAAACTTTGGAGGAACTTTGCCAAGAGCCTTCAAAGTGTGAAGATTCCCGAAGTCACGAACAACAGAGTAAATGTTAGTCGTTGACAGGTAGGGGAACCGTGGAGCCAAATTATTTAGTCCAGAGACTTGGCACTCCGAGGATTTGAGGTGTGGTGTGTCAATAAGCTCCAAAGTTATGAATTAATGAGATTCGTCGATCTGAGGGAGCTTCGGGAGCGCTCATGACCATTGGATCTACCCCATGGTCAATTCAGATTTAACCTACTCTGGGAGTAAGGAGAGGATTACACCATGAAACCCTTAAACATCGAAGTTTTGAAGCGATGGAGGCCCTAGATCCAGAGGTCTACATGGATACATATTGACCGTGAGACCAGAGGGTTTGGAATATTTTTAGCCCGAGGTGACATGGCATGCTGACGTCACCCAGGGTGACGTGGACCCGTGATTAACGTGACATGTGTCACCCAGATTTGATTGACTTATAGACCCCTTATGCCTATTAGAGAATGACATGTGTTTCCCCCTAATGAGGACACATGTCACCCTTGGCCCTTTCCACATGTCAACTTTTGGTTCATTCTCGCCTGGCCAACGTGATTGGTGACATGTCCAGGACTCCGAAAATATGGATAAATTTGGGAGTTCAGAAGATTTTGGCATAGTATGGTAAAGAAAAGTTCAACGACGATTGTCGATCATCAAATTTTCAATGGCGATCATCGATTTTCGAATGACCAAAATGATCAACATCGATTTCCAATTACCAAACCCTGAAAAAGGGACGTTCAACGTAAAATGCCGATCGTCGAATGGCTAAGGCCATGTGGCAAGATTTTAGGACTTCGGGGAGTGAGAAAAAGGGGCGTTCAATGCCAAATTCCAAAGACCTCACCTAATAATTACCCAAGTAACTTCGGGAGGCAATAACTTGCAGACCAAATCTCATATTTTAGTGCAGTGGTGACCGTTAGAAATATTGTGGTGAGCAGTAGCCAATGAGGACATTAGAGGGATTATTTGAGATTGTTAGAGTAAACAAAAATTTGTTGCCCCATCCCTATAAAGGGTATTTATGGGTCGGGTGTGTTACAACGTGAATCAATACTTTACTTAGTGATCAAGGTTGAGTCTACAATTTTTTTCTCCTTTTATAAAATAAATTTTTAATTAGGGATTGAAGCATCGCTATATATATATATATTTTCTCTCTAGGAATGTAATGTGCAGATATAGAATCATGTGTTAGGGAACAATTCATAAGTGATTTGATAAGTTACTATGATGATAAGGTAAGTGATTTTTCCTTTGAGATGGATTTCATTAATTCTTTATGTTGTTTTCCATTATAAATCTAGTTGTACTTAAACTATTTAAGCCTCTAAAATTGATGGGAAACACATTTAATAGGTATAATTTTTATGAACTCCAAAAGATATCTAGGGAAATATCATTCATAGAATTTGATTTTTGTTACATGGAATAATTTGATGGATTGAACCATCCAATGGATTAAAGGTACTTACCTTTCTCTAGAAACACGAGAATTAAATCTTGCTAAAATGAGTAAAGAAGTTGTGGGATTTTACTTCCAATTCCCATGAAGCAAGAGGCCCATTGTCATAGACCTAAGATTCTTGCCCAAATTTTTTAATTTCATCATATCCAATCATGTGGCACTATGTTGCCTCAACTACAATGGCTTGACCAACCTGCACAATACTACAACTAGACTATGCCTCTTCACTTAAAGTCTACACATGACTTTTGTTTAAGTTAATATAGTTAGATGCAATTCCAAGTCATACACAAATTGAATCATCAAACAATAAACACTTAGGCATATGCCCAACCACATACAAGGAACAATAGCATACAATACACATAAAGAAACCTTAGAACATAAGTATGGATGGACACTAAGATAGGTGCCTCAACTATTTATTATTTATAGAATGTTACATATAAAACATAAGAGAATAGGTAATCTACATGTATCTCATTTACAAACTACAATTACAATGGAAACTTTCCCAAAAAACTATCAATATAACCCCTAAAACAATTATAGGCCTACCCCCTATGGGTCATGCTTCTGTCTTTTTGTCACTTAGCCAATGCAAGTATTCTATGGTGCCTGAACCCTAGACTTGACAATCACAAAACACTTAATTACTCTTTCTCTTGCAAATTGATGATTCCTTATAAATTTGAGGCATCTGCCTACTTATATAAGCTTTCCATGCACTTTCAAGCCCCATCATTCCAAGGTGGACTCAAGTGTCGTTCATCATCACTTCAAGCTGACCATCGATTGAATCATTTTGAATGGTTCAAAGTCACATCGATTCCACCTAGATCGTCCATATTTCCTAGGTCATCCTAGATCACTCTATATATCCATATGAACTCACCCAAGTATGACTAAGTGGGTTGACATGTATGGACACATCTCAATCCATCCGAAGGAAACTCCATAGGCCATTTTGGTTCCAAATGTCCATCGTGTGTGCCCAAGGCATATCAAGGTCCATATAAAGGCAACATGTATGGGTCACAACTCCATCCATTTGATTGGGGAGGGAAATCTATCATTTCCACCCTCTGTGGAAATATTTTGTGCCCAAATTGATAGCACACTTACTACCATCCATAATCAGAGGTATTACATCCTCCCCCACTAAACTTGTTGTTGTCCCGACAACGTCCAACAAACACATGTCTAAGTTATCTAAGCTTATGTTTATCAAAGTATCATAACTTGTCTCCATATTGCCACAATTCCCCCCACCTTTCCCAATTGTTATCCTCTTTAGGTATATATTTAGAGTACACAAAGTACTCATGCATTTATTTTTTGTTGAAGTAGGAGGTCATATATTTAATTATTTCCCCCCACTTCCATCTCTGGATAGTTTTTTATTAACACAAGAGTTGTAGATGGTGCATCCCTTCTAGGGTATCCTTTGTCAATCCCATAAGGATTCAATTAAATTATATGGAAAACTAGATGGTGAGCTCTCATATGGTCTACTGACTCCAATATGTAGGTGATGTTTCCAATCTTCTCAAGTATGGTCTTGAATGAACCTTCAATCCTCTGCTACAATGCACCAAACATGTTGTTGGGTGGATTCAATTGTTCTCTACCCAAGTTGAAGAAGACCGAGTCACCAACTTGGAATTCTACATCCATCCCATCATGATCCACCCAATGCTTCATTCAGTCCATCACATTCATTAGCTAAACATAAGACATCTCCAACATATTTGTCATCCTTTCATGAATCCCAAGGATAATGGGTTGTGCCCATAGTAGCCTTACAAAATTATATGTGGTATTAACATTTTCTTCCCATTTTCCAACTCAAATGGACTATGTCCCATTGTGGATCTCTTTTGCATGTTTTAACTAAACTGGGTGGAATCAAACAACTCTAGCCGATTCATTTGGCATTCCACTCAAAATTACTTTAAATAGTCCTCCAAAAGACAATTCATATGTTGTATTCAACCATTGTTCTATGGATGATAGCTCAAACTCATTATCATATTGGTTCCATCAATCCTAAAACATATATATCCAAAACCATCACGTGAACCTTGTGTCTCTGTTTGACACAATGATCAATGGGAGAACCTAGTACTTTACAACCTACTTGAATAACAACTCCACAACTTCCTCCACAACACAAGTCACCTCCATTCACACAAAGATGGTGATGGGTCTCCCCATGGTAGTATCATGAGGCCCATAATTGATACATTTTTTACCATATTTGTACCTTATGATGTTAGGGTCCTAACCTCCCTAACCCCTCAAGTAGATAGAACAATATGTTTTTCTATGTAATAAAGGTCAAATTAGTAAATAAGGCCCATGCAATAATGTGAACACATCTAATGTAAGAAGACTTACTAGAAGGTTTAGCCTCTAGAAATTTATTCCTCTATAATGTTCTTTATAAGATAGAAATAGTATAAATACAGATAGAAAGCATGGAAAAGTTTTTCTTGAGAATTATTTTATACTTGAGATATGCTCTACTTGAGGTCTCCCCCTCGAAGAGGAAAGTGAACTTGGATATTGAGATAATAAAGGAATCATTTATGGAATCAGTTGTGTCATTGTGCACTCTATTTTTCTCTTTCTGCTAACAATTCTTATAAAAAATATATTTCTACTCTGTATATTATCATCTGGTACCTTGCAAGTGGTATCAAAGCACTTTCCTCTACATATATTTTAAACAATTTTTTCAGGCTAGAGACATGTTTGCTTCCATCTTTAAAGAACAATGATTTTTCATTTGATGGGTAAATTTGTGGTTGGGGAAGACTACATGCATGAAATATAGATGGTTTCATGTGTTTACTCAAAACACATCGTTTCACCTAGTTGGAAACCTTTGTAACCCCTGTTGGTACCCCTTTGAGAAGTACCACATTATACATCACTTGTACATGACCATTAACTCTCACATACCCTCAGGTATATAGAGAGTCTAATAGGTCTCCTAAAACTATTTGTAGATCATCCAATCGACTGCTTGATTGTTATAGTGGCACCGAGAACAACACTCAGGAAGATTACTTTCATGTACCTAGGTAATCGCGTAGTACAACCAAGGGTACAATCGAGCCTCCTTAGTTAGATCCTTGAGATATTGGTTTGAGTACTATTGTTCAACCCTGTTGGTATATCAGATAGATATAACATAGGGAAAACCCTTGTCCACGGGAACCCTCAAAACCGTCATCCTTACTTCCAGAACAAAACATAATAGAAACAGAGTGGAAATTTTGCAGTGAAACCTTCCTTCCTGCATCTAGGTTGTGAAATTACTACACAATTTTAACTATTAAAAAATTGGGCATTCTGTCGCTACAATATTATTCATATTGGAGAATAAATCTAGAGTAAAAAAAGAAAGAAAAAATGAGTATAGTGGTCCCACTGGCACAGTTATTTGGGACCGATCCCATTGGATTCTTCTCTTCACATTGATTGCAATGGTACACGTCACTTATACCAATTTTTTTTTCATGGACCCAGTCACCCTCCCTGACACCCTTATTTGGGACCTATTCCATTATATTCCTCTCTTTTCATTGATCGCAGTAGTACACCTAACTCATAACCCCTTTCTTTGTAGACCCACCGAACCAATTCTTGCTTGCTTACCACCCAGATGGCCCTCACCAAAAACCAAGACTATGAAAGTTGCATCCTTACCTTGGATAACACAAAAATAAAAACCAATAAGTACATCAAGGACATCACTTTTAACGTTTCTACACTCAATTCAAAATTTGACACCCTCTCTGATGTGAAAATTTTGACTGCAAATGTTTAGTCAATTTTTGGGCCTTACCTCCTCTAAACAAACCTTTACACCAAGGGGGCATTGACTCATCCCATTCCATGGTATTTCATTCTAACCCCCTTCATCGTGAATTGTATCTTCCCAAGTTTGAGGTGAATAAATTTGATGGCTTAGACCCCACAGGCTAGGTCACTCAAATGGAACATTATTTCTCCTTGCATGGAATTACTGATGATTTGACCAAACTTCATATCAATGTCCTTTATTTGGATCATGAAAACTGGTAATGGTGGTAATGGCATAAAAATTAACACTGAGGGTATGTTGTTTGGACCCAGTTTGTTGCAGACATTTATGAATGCTTTGACACTAACAAACATCAATTAGGTGTTTGACCAAGCTTAAATAGTTTGTTATAGTGGAATAATGCATCATTTCTTTTGAGCAATTGGATTTCCAAATGGAATGCATGCCTGACACCTTCTTCTGTGAATGATTTATTAGTGGCCTTAAGGATGAAATGTGATCTCATGTCCTTTTGGCTCACCCCTATACATGGCTTATAGCTACTCATTGTGCCAAGGAAGCACAATAGGTAGTCTCTTCCCAAATAAAAAATCCCTCCTTTATTCCCTACTCCAAGCCCGCAAATCTCACCCCTCCTTTCCCTCCTCTTAAGATCCATAAATTAACTAGGGTGGAAATGGTTGAATCCCAATTTAAGGGTCTTTGCTATAACTGTGATGAAAACATTTTCCAAGGCACAAATGTAAGGAGGAAAATCGTTTTATGACCATTCCTAAGGACGTTTCTGAAGAGGATGATGATGTTTCTCATTTGAATATCTTCCCCAAGACGTTGATCATAAACCACCTTCTGATCCACCATAATTTGAACTACTTATCTGTATGAATTCCCTCACTGGTATCTTTTCTCCCTAAACCCTTATGTTAATTGGTTATCTCAAGCATTGGAAAGTCATTATCCTAGTCGAAAGTCATAGCACTCATAATTTTATTCATCGTTGATTTGATAAAGAGACCCTGTGCTATATCTGTGTAGTTAGTAACTTTCAAATCATGATTGCTAATGGAAATTCAATGAAATGTGTCAGTCATTGTGAAATTGTGCGCCTACAAATTGGTCATTATCACCTAAAATATCACATGTTTTCGGGCGATTGCGACATTGTTCTAGGTGATTAATGGTTATGCACACTAGGAACCATTACCATGGACTTCAAGGAATTAACCATGAGTTTTCAACACGATGGAAAATAATACTAGTTCCAAGGCATCACGACAGATTCCCCCGAGATTGTCAATTCACACTAAATCAAGAAACTACTAAAAACATGTCATTCCGACATTATTTATGAACTCCATGACATTTAATAAATTGAGACCCCCTCACCTACTGTTCATCACGAGATACAATCTATCCTCCCCAAACACCAATCTATTTTTGACAACCCCCAAGGACTCTCTCCTTCCTGTGGCACCCATGATCTTTCCATCCCACTTGTCCTTGGTATTCTTCCTCCTAATATTCTCCCTTTTCATCATACATTTTCATAAAAAAATGAAATTAAGAAAATTATTCAGGAATTGTTAGAGATGGGTGTTATCCATCCTAGTACCAGCCCTTATTATTCTCTTGTCATCATGGTACTCAAGAAAGAAGGTACATGGCACATGTGATTTTTGAACCCTCAACAAAATTACCATTAAAGATAAATTTATCGTTCCTGTCATTGATGACCTTTTGGATGAACTGAGTGGTGCTTATTTCTTTACCAAACTTTATCTGTGTTTTGGTTACCACTAGATATGTATGAAAGAGGTTGATATTCCCAAAATTTCCTTTCAAACTCATTAAGGCCATCATGAGTTCTTGGTCATGCCCTTCGACCTATGTAATTCACCCTCTACTTTCCAAAGTTTCATGAATCATGTCTTCCCCCCTTTCTTCCACCAGTTTGTATTGGTCTTCTTTGATGATATCATCATTTATAGTAAAACTTGGCAAGCCCATGCAGACCATCTAGATCAAGTATTACATTTATTGTCTTAGCAAAAACTCTTTCTCAAATAGTCTAAATATGATTTTGGAGCTCCTGAAGTAGAGTACGCAGGCCATATTTTTGGAAAGGATGGTGTCCATGTGGATCCTAAGAAAGTAGAAACTATGAAGGACCGATCCCATCCTAAAAATCTTGAAATTTTGAGAGGTTTCCTAGGTTTAAAAAGATAGTATTGCAAGTTTGTTCAGGATTATCGAAAAAATGAAGCTCCCCTCACTACTCTCCTTAAAAATAATTCTTTCAATTGGACTCCAGTAGACTATCAATTCTTTCAGTACTTGAAAGAGGCTATGTGCATGACTCTTGTTCTGACACTTCCCAACTTCACAAATACTTTTGTTTTGGAATGTTATTCTTTTGGGAAAGGAATTGGGGAAATTCTCATGCAACATGGTAGACCTTTGGCTTTCACTAGCAAACAACTATTTGAGAGACACTTGGGAAAATACACCTATGAAAAGGAAATGTTGATTATTCTGCATGTGGTGGATCTCTAGCGTCCTTACTTGTTGGGGAAACACTTATAAATTAAAATTGATCTCCGTAGCCTCAAATATTTTTGGAACACATATTTTCATCCCTTGAACAACATAAGTGGTTGACCAAAATATTTGGCTATGATTATGAGATCATTTACAATAAGAGAAAATAAAATGTGGTTGCTAATGCTCTTTCATGGAAATATGAAGAAGAATGGTCCCTCTTTTCACTCTCCTTCATTGTATCAGATTGGTTAAATGCATCAAATTGGATTGAGAAGCGAAGTCTTTTATCACCCCAAAAATCATTAGGCTTCCTCCATCTTCCCCCGTTTCCTCTGCCATACCTTCCTCTACTGAAGAAGCTCATGTAAAAGTACAAAACTTAGTTAGAATATATGCAAAGTAACAACTAAAACATCAAATACCAATTGCATCAACATAGTTTTTAAGAAAAAACTCTGACTTTATCAACACACAAGAATACATACAATTAGGGTTATAGAAGGGGAAGTGCAAGACTAATTTTACATCTATGCTTTGAAACACTTCATTGCTTTGTACAATTTGATACTATTTAAGAACATGGAATTTCCATTATAATTTGAGAATGTGATGGATTTGTAATTTATGGAAAGTAAAGTAAATGATAAAGATAGTAATTTCACATATTCATACAAGAATATCCAACATCAACCAGATTCCGAGCTCAAATATCTACTAATAACCTTCTCATACATGCCATGCCAAACACACCTTTAACAATTTACCATATGTCCATTGTTCATTTCAAAGTCATACCTTTGAACTAGTTATGAATCAAGGGGAAGAAAATACGAATGAACTAATAAGTATAATCCGAGAATAAGGGGAATAAGATATGTAAAGTGAAAAGATAAAGGAATTGGTCCTGAACAATAACATTCATTATTTACAAATCCATACCTCTCATCCAAACTGAACCACTTCACTTGTTTAATAATTAATCCATTTAATTATGGAATACTTCTATCAAGTAACTGATGCCACTAGTAACCATGTAACGATTTCATGACTCATACAAAGGGGGAAAATGGAAACTTTTAAATGATATATGATTTTGGGGTTTTAGGAGTAATGTATGAAAAGTGAAGTCATGGAGGGATTTGAACCTATATGCAAAGCATCAAAACAATAAAATGATTGTACTATTAATTCAAATGTTATGTCCAGATTTCGATAATTAACTACTTTACAAACCCAATCAACTAAGTCCAACATCATAATCAGTTCATCATTCAAGCTAGGATATCCATCGTTACTTTTCAAATCATCACATAACTCACAATGTAGTATTTAAAAAGTTTTGAGGAGACATTTTGGTCATTCGATTTTTTGACATTTGTAATGCACATGTCTTCCATTAATATTTGAAACCCAAAATAATGACTATAACTATATTACAGTTGTGTATGTATAATAACAAGCTAGGGAGTAAAGCTAGGTATGCGAGCCATCACATGGCACTCGAACATGTAATCAATGACATAAGTTGCTAGCTCAAACGGTGACCCATCTTTCATATCAATGACAACTTTTCAATAAAACCACATTTAGTGTGTGTTAAATGTGCATCATATACATATATCCTATTCCAACTTGAAAGCTTAATTCGAAAGGTGGTGTAAAATAATGCCACTATTGAATGAAATTCACATAAAAACCTTCATTCTTTTAATAACCATTTTCCAACTTTTCTATATTAAACCAAATAACATTGTATATGGACGATGGCGCTTGAAATTGTATGCTAGGATTTGTATATGGTAACCACATTAAAATAATTGAACCACCCCTTTAAAAACATGCCATGTATGGAACTAAACACTTATGTTTATTTCTTGGTGAGGCATTGTATGCATTATCACTGTGAGAATTCCTTTACAACTTATGTTCCCATCATGTAGCCACTTTTATAATTTTCAACATCACAACTATGTAGCATTCGATGAGTGAAGCTTTAAGTTTTACTAGCACTTCTTTTTCTTTCTCAATCCAACCAGAAAAGGTGTCCTTATTCAAACCAAAAGAAAGAAAGTGAAATCATCATGTATTCTCCATAGATTAACTATTTCGAGAATATTTGAAAATAAACATTTTTCTTCTTCCATAATGGGTTCCACCTATTAGCTAGATATTTATATCATAGATAAATAATAAAATTTAAAATTGTGCCTTGCAAATGGTTGCAGGCTTGGTGGCTTAGTTGGCGATTTTATGAGTTAACATCTGGAAATTCCACAACGTAGGCAATTTTTGAATTGACTAGAATTGATGAATATTTGGTTTTTCTTGCATCAAAACTGTTAGTTTTCTTTGATAACTCTTGCAAGAAAACTATATGGAAGGAACAACTGGAAAGAAGAAATGGGAAAGGCTTAATACTTCATATGTCAGCGAGATTCGATAGGTGTGGTAACTATAAAATTTCAGAGCCCAACCTAGTTTCAGTCTCGCTGATTTTTCAGCCAATGTTTAATGCCCAAACTCAAATTTATAACAACCAATAAAACTCAGCAGAAAATATATTTCAGAACTGAAAAATGAAGATTCTGAACATCGTTTATAATGCAGAAATAAAATATCAGCAACACATAAACTCAGAAAATTATTAACACAGAGATTTCCAGTCTAACAACGACCCTGGAAAAACCCACAAGGGGAAAACCAATGAGAGAGGGATTTTATTATTTACGGGCTTCGAAGAAATTCTTGTATAGCATATTCATCTTCAAAAAAAATAACACAAACTTATATCATCCTTCTTGCTCAGCAAATAATCCTTCTGAATTGTTCGGAGAATCTCCTCGATTTCTGTCCCAGAAATCCGTACACTGTATAGTTGTACCAGCAATGAATGTTGTACGAACTATCTAGATTTTCGTGCTAAAATTATCCCAAGATTGTATGGAAAAATTAGTAGTAAAAATGCCTTGAAAATTGTGCCAATACTCTTGAAAAATGTGCCCAAAATTTATGACAATACGATCCTCGATTTCGGTGCAGATCCATACGGATTGTACGGATTTTTCTTTCTCAAAAAAATGTGCCCAACACTGTCCTTGAAATCTATGCCAATAAATGTTGTATGACATCCTTGGAATGTGTGCCAATACACTCAAAAAACTTTGTTTCTATCCTCCTCGATTTCTGTGCACATTTAATGTTGTACGACCTCCTTAAATCCGTACTGTATAGATTGTTTTCTCTATTGTCTGTTGCCTTGAAACTTGTGCTTGCTAGCTTCCTTGAAATGTTAAATTTTTAATTAAAATGAAGTACCAAGGCAAGTGTTTCTCTTCCCTAGGCGCCTAAGGGGAGAAATTGTCGAATGTGGGTCTTAGTCAAATTAATTTGTGAGATGCAAATTAAAAGATAACTTTATGATTAAAGTGAGGGTGAGTGAAGAGACACCAAATCTCAGCCACCCATCTAATCTAATCTCAGTTGTTAGATTAGAAAACTCCTCACCTTCCCTCATGAGGTTGATTAAGGCAAATGGGCGCACCCATTCTTGGGAGTTGAAGAAATCTTGGTGAGAGGCCAAGAGGATTTTTGGTGAGATGCCAAGAGCAAGAGGAAGCAACAACAATCTTGTTGAGAGAACAAGAGAGGAGCTAAAACATTCTTGTTGAGAGAACAAGAGAGAGCAAGAGAGAGGTCGAGCTGGAGAAGAGAGATAGCTGCAGCAATTTCTGGGAGCATTGGCATGCATTCCAAGGTTGCCGAATAGAATTGTGAGGCACAGAAATTGAATCTTAGCAGAGTTTTGGCACGAATTTCGTGACAGTCCGTCCAACATTAATTGCCGTACAGTTGTACGAATTTCTGGTTCAGAAATTGAGAAGCAAAGCTACAGGAATGTCCAGATAAGTTTGTGTAAATATCT
>ML824834.1:43833-66683 GCA_009831015.1 Picea engelmannii | reverse complement strand
ATTATAGATGATGTACAGAACTTAAAATACTGCCTATCATTTCGAAGAATAAGAGGTTTTCTCCCATTATGGTTTTCCTCGTGAAAATATATCTCTGTGTATATATTATGTGTGACTGATGCTCTTTACCTTTACTGTCCATATGTTGTATATTGTTGATGATCACTTGAAGAAAGATTAATAATGTTTTAATAGATTTAATATTGTTTAAGCTCAATTACAACTGATTCACCCCCCCCCTCTTAGTTGTCTTAGTTTACAACTGATGCACCCCCCCCTCTCAGTTGTCTTAGTAATTTCAACAGTTGGTGCATGGTTGATGCACTTGTTTATGGTACATGTTGATTACCGGTTGAGGTACAGGTTGATGCATGGTTCAGATTTATTGGTACAGGTTTACATCGGTATATCTCACAGTGATAATGTGATAGTGGTTCAATCATTCTACTTCTACTTCATGGCAGTTGGATGAGGCAAGGACAGGTGGTTGTAGCCACCTTCCAGTTGTAGCCAGAGAACATAGGGGGTTGTAGCCTCCTTCTGGTTGTAGCCAGAGAATTGGGGAGTTGGAGCTTCCTTCAGGTTGTAGACAGAGAAACTAGGGGGTTGGAGCCTCCTTCCAGTTGCAGCTGGAAAACAAAGGAAGTTGGTGCTTCCAATGAATATAATTCTTCAAGACATATAAGAAAAAGCATTCTGTGGTTTTCTCGCGATTTGGGTTTCCACGTAAAACACTGGTGTATTGTGTATGTGTATGATTGTTCATTTGTTCATTGATGTTTTAATCTGCAGTTATTGGATGATAATTCTTCATTGATATAACACTTGGATTATATGGTTAAAAAGGATTAAATTGCTCTATTATTGATTCACCCCCCCTCTCAGTAATCCAACAACATCATCTTTTTATGGTATGTATCTGGTGCATCACCACGGAAGAAGAAAACAAGGGGTCTAGACTTTACTTATCTGAGAATCCATAAACTTTGTGTTCAACATGTCGAGGCAACGTGGATGTCTAAAGTGAGGTCGGAGTGCACACATTCCAATCAATCGACCTATTTCCTCAATCACGAGTAGTGACGATTCGAAAATTCATAGGAAGTGCTCCAGGTCTCCTTCACATAGTTAAGAGAAGGATAAACAAAAAGACAACAGACACACCTCGTCTGGTTGGGGGTGTAAAATTGAATGGTTTGATAGGCGCGAGCGCTCTCTGGGTTATGCCCCGAAATATTTTACCGGATGTACATCTTATGAGATCTCACCTCCAAACTCCTCTTGTATTCCTTCCATTTGCAATCACGGCGCTCAATCCTTGGGAAAACCAATGATGAACCCATTGGATGCACCCCCCACTAATCATCTGAGTACAACCAATGCAAAGGACTCTCAACGCATCTTTGCGGCCTTATCCACACTTCAGCAGTTGATTTTTGAGCTTCAGAGTGAGTTCTTCGATGTCAAATACTTCCTTGAGCTTCTGGAACATCACATTGCCCTAGCCAAGGAATTGAACACTACTTGAGATGCTCCATCATCTCTTGCAATAGTAGGAACAATGGTGCCCATACTCCTTCCCCCTAGAAAAAATTGATGCACAGTATGATGGATATTAGGTGCAATATTTTGCTACATATTTTTTTAGTTTATATTTGGTCCTCCTAGTCATAATAATTATTAGCCTTGAAGCCAGGTTGAGATTTTTGTTCTCAGTTCTCATTTTGTATCTAGTACTATCAATTACTTTCTATGTCCTAACAACCACTCAACTATGTATATTTTTTGGTGTCATAAGAAGTATAGTTTTGAAAACTCAGTTGGAGTGGAGTTGGTTTCCAATTAATGGCGATTAATGAGCCATTAATGGCCATGACACGGGTGAGGAGAGGTAACTTAAGGACGACCAACATTTGGAGGCAACGCCATTTTTTTTATGGTATGTATTTGGTGCATCATCACAAAAGAATGAAACAAGGGGTCTAGACTTCTCTTATCCAATAATCCATAACCTATGTGTTCAACATGTCGAGGCAGTATGGATGTCTGAAGTGAGGTCGGGGTGCACACATTCCAGTCAATCGACCTATTTCCTCGGTCACGGGTAGTGATGATTCAAAAATTCATAGGAAGCACTCCAGGTCTCCTTCACATAGTTCAAAGAAAGCTAACTAGAAGGACAACAGACACACCTCGTCTGGTTGGGGGTGTAAAATTGAATGGTTTGATAGGCATGGGGGCTCTCTGGGTTATGCCCTGAAATAATTTACTGTATGTACATATTATGAGATCCCACCTCCAAACTCCTCTTGTATTCCTTCCAGTTGCAATCACGGTGCTCAATCCTCGGGACACCCAATTACGAACCCACTGGATGCACCCTCCACTAATAATTTGAGTGCAACCAATGCAAAGGACTCTAAGCGCATCTTTGCGGCCTTATCCACACTTTAGCAGCTGATTTTTGAGCTTCAGAGTGAGGTCTTCGATGTCAAATGCTGCATTGAGATTATGGAACATCGCATTTCCCTAGCCACAGACTTGAACACTACTCAAGATGCTCCATCATCTCTTGCAATAGTTGAAACGATGGTGCCCATACTCCTTCCTCCTAGACAAAATTGATGCAGAGTATGATGGATATCATGTGCAATATTTTGCTACATATATTTTTAGTTTATATTTGGTCCTCCTGGTCATAATAGTTATTAGCCTTGAGGTCAGGCTGAGATTTTCGTTCTCAGTTCTCATTTTGTATCTAGTACTGTCAATTAGTTTCTATATCATAACAACCACTCAACTATGTATAATTTTTAATGTCATAAGAAGTATATTTCTAAAAAATCAGTTGAAGCGGAGTTGGTTTCCAATCATAGTGACTCTTTCTTCAATAAACACTTATCATTTTTTAATAATTTTCCATAAAAAGTAATTTATAAAACACTTACTATATATATACAATTAAAAATTATTTTAAAAACAACAACATCCCTTACCCTTACCCTTACCCTTACCCTTACCTTTACCTCCACTTCCCAAGTGTCTCCTCCTATTTCTTTCATATCCCCTCACCCTTCCCTCATTTTCCTTCCCCTTCCCCCCACATGTTCCCTAAAGCCCTCACTTAAATCTTGGTTTTGGTTATTAAATAAAAATTAAGTGTATAGACTATTTACTTAAATTGTGGTTTATTTTTTTATTACTAAATAAAAATTAACTCGCTACTCAATTTTATTGAATGATTAAATCAAACAGCCTCTCTCTTAAATTTTGGTTTAGTTATTTTTATTATTAAATAAAAATAAAGTCCATAAATTATGTTATTTAATTAAATTTTGGTTTAATTATTATTATTATTAAATAAACTTAAAATCCATAAATCATTTTTTACATTAATAAAAAAAAAATTATAATGCTAAGATGCAATTTTCAATAAACTTATAATACCATCCAATAATTTAAAATAATAAAATTTAGATCAATGTAATAAATGAAAATTGTATAGAATAGAGGATTGATTAAGATGAAGAGTTATTAATTTTTTTTTGTTTTAATTTTTCGTGGTAAGGTAGTAGTGAGTATAAAGGGAATCATTTGGTTAAGTGGAAAATGATTGTACCTCCAAAATCCTCAGGGTTGGGGATTGAAAAACATACATTTATTTGGTAAATCTTTGGTATCAAAATCATCATGGAATATCATTACAAAGGAGATCTTGTGGAAACAGATTCTTATACCGAAATGTCTTTCTCTAGGAAATCTCTTAGACTATATTAGAAAGGAAAGGAAGAGTATAGTGAATGTATCCAACTAGTGGAAGGAAATGACACTAGCCTTCCCAATCATAGGCTCTTATTTGGCATGGAGAGTGGGGACAGATGCAATAATGGGGTTTGGTAGAAACATATTCCTTCTTGACAACACCATACATAACCTACAAATAATTTGTAGATGTACACTTAATTTGATTGACAACTTAGATGACACATTCTTGTGGTCTCAAGGATAGATAAAGACAATTGATTTGGGTCTAGAAGGAAATTTGGCCGAAAGGTGGGATCACTTTTTAGAAGAAAGCAATAAGGCACATATAAGATTGAACAATTCCTCAGACAAATTAATTTGGGCTTTGAATGGAGTAGCGGGGAATTATACCTCTAGTCTTAGATACTTAGCTCTTTTTGTACCAATACTAGGTGATGACAAATGGTGTTGAAAGAATCTTTGGAAAGTTAAGGTCCTTCCCAAGTGTAAGTTGTCTATGTGGCTCATTTTGAACAATAAAGTTTTAACATGGAAATACCTCCAAAGTGTTGAAGATTGAGTATCTTCAGAAGATATCCTTATTGTATTTGACCAAGACAAAACACTAAACTATATTATTATATTATATTTGTTAAGATGACCCTATTCTGCCTTTGTAAAAGTCAGCCCTATTCTGCCATGACAAGTAAAATGAAAAACAAAACAATAAAGTGACAGGTCGGCCCGGACCTAATTTTAGGTTGGCCAGACTATTATTTATAAAGGAGGACATCCCCTCATTTCCACACACACACACTTTGCAATTGAGAAGAGGAAGTGCGGAAGTCTCAAAGGGAGATGCTACTGCAACTAGGAGGTGACATTGTGGAAGTTCTTGGTTTATCTCTTGGGTATCTCTTGGTTAAGTGGTGCGCTACTCTTCCCTAGTCAAGGCTTAGAGGAAGATATTCTGATTTGTTAGTTCTCTCTTGGAGAGAGATATTGTTCTTGGTTGGTGAATCTATATTGAGGAAGTTTGTTGGTTTTTTCCCCTTAGGGGGTTTTCCCAGGGTAAATATTGTGTATGCTGTGAATGTTATTCTTTCAGTGATCCTCTATATGCAATCATTGTGCTAATGGTTTATAAGTAAAAGAACTCTAATCTAATTAATTGCTTAAGATGTAAAAATAAACATGGTATCAGAGCAAGCCTGAAAGAAGGAATTTTCATAGCACAAAAGAACTCGTTGAAGAAGCTAAGAGAATAGGAAGAATCTTCCAACCCTAGCACACCTTTTCCCTGGAACAATTTTCAGTTTTGGACAAGTTTCATAAATTAGGGTTTATGCATAAACCATAAAGGGTGACATCATCCACCTTGTTGAAGGATGTTGGGAAAATTAATACCATCTAGGAGCTCTCCCTAGGAGGGCGCATCTAATCCTTGGATCAAAATTCCAAAATTTGAAGTCTGAGAAATTAAGGTTTTCTCATAAAATCCTAAGTTTGCAGTATCAGTTGCAGTTGCAGTGCCAATTCCTTCATGCCAGTTGTTGTTCTAGTTGCAATGAAAGTTTTTTTGAAGTGTTGGGACTGATTTTTTATTGTCCTAGTGCACCTTACCCTAGAAAATATCCATCTACCATTATATTACAAGTTGAATCACCATTGAAGTTTTAAAGGTTCGTTATTACTTGTCATTGTTGTCGAATTGTGCCACTACCTATCGATACTTTCATAGGTATGTACTTACATATATTTAAACTGCAGCATTATCTTAAGGGTATTTGCAATAGAAGGGATCTTCTATCCAAACAACAATCATAGATCCATAAATATCTTAGATCCAACACATTCAAAGGAACAATGCACCCCAGGTTTGACTATTTTGATATGCCTCTATTTGTTATGGAATTATTGTGATCTTATGAAAATCTAGGTTGTATTTTGATCAGTTGAATTTATGACTATCATGCTAACCATTGGTCAAAATTAAAGTATTATATTGATTAAGGTTGAGATTATAGAGTTTATTCTCTAACTCATATATTTTTCAAGAAAGCATATTATCTTAGTACAGAGGATATGTTGAAGATAATACTTGTCATATTGAGTGAAGGAGACTTGGAAGAAAATAAACACACTCATTCTTGAGGACAAGACTCCAGGTTCCATGTTTGATTGATTAAATTGATAAGATTCAAATTTGCACATATCAAGTTTGATAACTGCCACGTTACTAGCAAACACTATAGTTGTGATAGAAATCTTTGAAAAGTTTTGAATACTTGGTAGCATGTGAGAACTATTGAGATAAATGATTATTGTAATTATTTACTAGATATAACTAACATCTCCTCCAAGAGAAACTTCTTTTTTTGTTTCTAGGTTACCCTGGAGGAATGATTGATCACACCACTAGAAGCGTGTTTCTCTCATTCCTTATTATTGTATTTCTTTTTTTTTTTCTCTTGTTCCAGGAAGGTCACAAGTGGTATCTTTGAAGGAGCTATTGTGATGATTGTTCTCGCTATTGTTTTTATTATTATTAGAAAGAGTATTATTCTTTTCTATTGTTTCTCCCTTGTTGTTCTTATTCTAGGCAGGTCACACGTGATAACCTTGAGGGAAGCTATAGTGATGGTTGCGGGAGACAACATATTAGATGATCTCTAGTTTGATACATGAAGAAGACTTTCCAAATAAGAAGTTGTATACAAAACCATATACATCCAATTACCAAAGAAGAAGAAGATGAAGGAAGGTGCTTTTACGAGATACAAAGTATCTCATATGGAGATTGATTGTAAGGAGCAGAAGGCTCCAAATATGACCAAAAAAATCCATCTGATGTAGTTGATCACTCTTCAGATCATCAAGAAGAGTTAGTAGAGCCAGAAGGGCCTATCCAGAATCATTGCAGTAACTAGGAAGAGACCAACATGGTCTCGTGACACTTTGCAGGATAAAAATCCATATAGCATTGACGAGCCATATCATGAAGAGAAGATGGCTCCACTAGTGTTGAGGCAGGAGGCCCCACCAAGTACTAGATCAGAAGGAGATAGATTTTAGAGGGATTCAACCATCACGATATAGTAAGGAGGAGTATCCTCCCTAGGACCATTCGTAGAGATGTACAAAGCATGATTTGTGTCCAGAGGATTCTCCCAGTAAGAGGGAGAAGACTATGATGAGACACTTGCTCCAGTAATCAGAAGAAGTATATATAGAACAAACATGATTCATTAAAATAAGTCGACAGAGTATGGGACTCAGAGGGAGCATGTATGATAATCCTTGTATTTGATATTGAGTAATATCTAGTGCCAGTTGGTGTAGTACATGATTCGAGCCATGGAGACATGGCTATAAGAGAATATTGAGTTACCTCCATAGAAAGAATATAAGATACCTTCAATGTCAGTTCTTGAGCCACTCTCAATTTCATATGAAGTTGTTGCCATGATAGAGTAGAGGAGATACCCTTAGAGTTCATCAGCTATAGTAAGAATGGAACAATCATTCTCAGCTTAGAAAGAGCAGCTAGAAGTGCAGAATCCAAGTCCCAGTAGGAACAGTTATAGAGAGAGTAGAGGAAATACTCTCAGGAAGTGAGATAGACAGTGTTTTGCAGAAAGCACATAGAGCTAGCACATGATTGTGCAAATTGAGTTGCATCTGAGATAGTGTACCAGTTTGGTACAATGTGATGTGAAAATATGGTTCATTGATATATTTTAAGAACACGAGGACATACATATGTTTTGTGGTGAAAGACATGTTCACCTGATTATGGAAAAACATGTGATGAGGTACCTAAAGGGTACAATCGACAATGGACTCATATTTATCTCGGATCGTGAGATAATATTGCAGGGATACACAATATTTTGATTGGGTAGGCAGTGTCACATATTGTAACAGTACATCCAAATGTTGATTTAGTATGGGATCAACTGTGATCTCGTGACTCAGTGTGAAGCAGACCTGTATGGAACTTAGTTCCACAGAGGCAGAGTATGTGGTAGCATGGTCAACTTGTGGTGAAGCAGTATAGCTTCGGAAGTTGATTGCAGAATTGTTTGATCTCGAGTTATAGAAAACTTGTATCTATTATGACAACCATAGTTTCATAAAGTTGTCAGTGAACCCAATGTGTCATGACAAGTCAAAGAATATCGATATCAACTACCATTCTATCCGAGAGATGGTGCAGAAGGGAGCAGTAAAGATCCAGTGTGTTCCTACCAATGAGCAGGTAGCAGATGTGTTGACTAAGCCTATGTCGAGAGTGAAGTTCGAATACTTCAGAGACAAGCTTGGTGTGGTCCAGAATAATTTTCCCTCATGAGAGGGAGTGATGTGTTCCCTATTAGTGGGAAGTGATGTGTTGCTCAGTAACGGGAAGTGATGTGTTCCCCATTAGAGGGAATTGATGAGATCCCCAGTAGAGGGAGGTACTCCAATGCAATTTGGTTCTCCAATGCATACTGGTATGCTACCTCGGTGCAAGTTGGTATTTCAATGCAGGCTAGTACACTACCCCAACGCAGGTTGGTACTCCAACGCAGGCTGATATGCTATCCCAGCGCAGGTTGGTACTCCAACGCAGTCTAGTATGCTACCCCAATGCAGGTTGGTACTCCAATGCAGGATGGTATGTTATCCCAATGTAGAATGATACACTACCCCCAACACAGTTTGGTACTCGAACGCAGACTAGTACGCTACCCCAGTGCATTTTGGTACTTCAACACAAGCTAGTATGATACCCCAATGCAAATTGGTACTCCAACACAGGTTGGTATGCTACCCCATCACAGGTTGGTATGCTACTCCAACAAAGGATGGTACGCTACTCCATTGAAAGTGCAGAACTTCCTATGATATATATATATATATATATATATATATCTGTGATTGACAACAAGACAATGACCAAATATGCAGAAGCGTAAAAGCAATGATGATGACCGTGACGAGAAGAATACCTTCCTTGCTAAGAGGGATTGTTGAAGATTGAGTAGCTTCAGAAGATATCCTTATTCATGTATTTGACCAAGAAAAAACCCTAAAGAATATTATTATATTATATTTGTTAAGATGACCCTATTGTGTATTTGTAAAATTCAGCCCTATTGTGCCATGACAAGTAAAATGAAAAATAAAAGAGTAAAGTGACAGGTCGGCCCAGACCTAATTTTAGGATGGCCAGACTACTATTTATAAAGGATTCCAACACCTCATTTTCACACACACACACTATCTCTACAGCTAAGAAGAGGAAGTGTGCAAGTATCAGAGGGAGATGCTACTGCAACTAGGAGGTGACGTTGTGGAATTTCTTGGTTTATCTCTTGGGTATATCTTAGTTAAGTGGTGCACTACTCTTCCGTAGTCAAGGGTTAGAGGAGGATATTCTACATTTTTAGTTCTCTCTTGGAGAGAGATATTGTTCTTGGTTGGTGAATCTATATTGAGGAATTTTGTTGGGTTTTTCCCCTTAGGGGGTTTTCCGAGGGTAAATCTTGTGTATGCTGTGAATGTAATTCTTTCAGTGATCCTTTATATGCAATCATTGTGCTAATGGTTTATAATTAAAATAACACTAATCTAATTGACTTCTTAAGACGTAAAAATTAGCACAAAGAACAAATAGAGTGGGACCAAGTATTTGTTTACTTTGCAAGTGTAGTGAGGAAAACACTTCACATTGTTCTTGCATTGTATTTTTTCTTAGAAATTATAGGTTGAGGTTGGGGATATTTTGGGTATCCATAACCCTTAGAAATGTGAATCCTTAGAAACATGACTTAATGTTTGGTTTACTCAACAAGATCTAAAGTGCTTCAAGGCCATCCCGTTTCTAGTTTTGTAGGGAATATGGACAACAAGATACTCTATTTTGTTTGGAGAGAATATGATGCCTAATTTTCAAGGAGCGATATGGATAAATTATTTTTTGCATATTATAAGGTCATTCCAAAGGTTAAACCACATATAGTTCTATTGGAGGTACAAGTGGACATGTCTTAGCTTGGGGATATTTTGATGGGGCTTGTCAAGGCCCAGATTCTATTAGTGGGATTGGGGATCTTTCAAATACATATGGATTTCAGGTCAAAGGTAATATAGGAAGAGGAACAAATAACTAGGGGAAATTCAAGGCCTTATACTACTTACTCAAATCTTCTCTGAATAGAAGGACTGATAAGCTTTAGGTCATGGGTGATTCTTCTATGGTCATAAACTAGATGAAAGGAAGCCTTCAAGTTCAAAATAATTCTCTCCTTCTACTAGAAAAACAATTAAAGGTAATATCTAATGAGTTTCTTTGGGTTAGCTACACTCGTATTTATAGACAACACAACGAGAATGTAGATCAACTCTCAAAGGAAGGACTTTAAGTACATAAGCATTATGGTTCCTTGGAATAAGTACAAGATGCTCATATTGTGGTATTACAACAATTTTCATTTAATGATTTCTAAATGAACTTGTAATATCATTGTTAAGTCTATTGTTTTGTTTTCAATTACTTGATAAATAACATACTTGATATTATGAAGGTTGTGGATCTTTTTGGATGTACTACTATAGTGAAATATTTGGGAGAGATTTATCTCTAGATGATCCTCTTTGGATTATCCCTAGAGGACTTGAGTATTGTATTTTTGTTTATCTCGAATAAAAATGCATTTATTTCTTGGAAGAAACAACTATATTTTATATCATTTACATGAAAAGTGATGAATTTTCTTACTTTGATTTTTTAATGACTTTATTTCACATGGAATATCATAATATGCTATATTATTTTGAAAAATAGTGTTTTTTTAGAGAATGGGAAAAGTTATTGTTAACAATTTTATAATTTTATTACAAATTTTCATAGAAAATTGGCTTTAAAAGAAAATTGAATTTGTTTTAAAGAGAAATTGTGACTTAATAATGAATACATTCCAACGGCCTTCATAATATAGTTCATACATTGGCCCTTCTACCAAAGGACATGTATCTAGGTTCAATAGAACAAGAGAGTAATGTGAACATCTACAAGAAATTTGAAATGGAGATGTTAATGAGCTTAGAGTAGGTGCTATGATTTTTGTTCGTTTGAGAGATGGTGATAATGATCATCCATTTTAGATTTTCCAAATTTGTTGATTAAAAATTACCTGGAAGATAAAATTACATCCATTATAATACATCAGTTTCATACTACATCAGATAATAACTTTTGAGGTATTTACAAGATATAAGTATTGTCCTTCTCCATCACAGGTCAAATGAGAAAATTCATGTCAAATAACAAGACATGGATCAATACTCTTGCAATGGATAAAACTGATATATTAGCATATGACTTTGAATTAACAAAAGGTGTGTGGCTTTGTAAAATTACTCAAGAAATCATTGGGGAAAACTCTCAACACAAAAGAAAAATGATATGAAAGTTGGAGGACCATCAAAGGAAATACTATCTCAAATGAAGAAATATTAGCAATAGAAGATTGGTTTACCTATCTTTGAACATAGTGAATGTAATTATTTTTTTATATATTTTAAGTAATCAATAGAAATTTTGTACTCTCTTCTATATAAATGAATGAAATTTCCATTATGATTGTAATTTTATAAATTTTGAAACCACTTTTTTACTTGTATTTATTTTTTGTCTATAAACTTTAAGTGCATTTTTCAAAACAACATTTCTTTGGCATAAAATTTATGTTTATTTAATCATTTGCAAAATACCTATTTTTTCTATATTTTATTTTTAAAAGAAAAACGAACATGTCTTTTTTATATTTTTCGTCTATATTTAGGGAAGATTCCTCTAGATTCTCTTGAAAAAATTATATTTTTCATGTGTTTTTAAGGAATTTAGGGAAGACTCATCTAGATTCTCCAAGTTTTCATTTTATTCACACATTTTTTGATATATTTGTAATAGTGTCCATACCAATAGGTTTATTTCCTAAATCCACACCAACCTACTATTCTCTATCTATAAGAAGATATCACATCTTTACCTTTAATAACTCAAAGCTCCACCCATTAAATTTCTCCATCCTTTTTCTTGAACTACTTGCTATTTTCCTTCACACAAGATTCATTACACAAAGCTCCCACTTAATAACAAGTTTATCGCAGACCCAATATAGCCTTGCTCTTCATGGAATAAGTGAAACCTTGGAAACAAAGGCATCCCCTTAAGGCTAATAACCTTGCTTTGATACCAACTGAAGAGTTAGATAAACCCATGCAATAAAAGTAATACTAATAGGATCTAAAACATATGAATAACAATGGCACATTCACACATTATAACACAAGATTTTCCCTAGAAACCTTTAATTAGGAAAACCTACCCTAAATGAGAGTTGCACCTCTCTCAATCTCAATTTATTAATTGAACCATTCACCATACGTCTATTTATAAATTATGTATCTTCAATCAAACCTAGTCCATAGATTAGATTACAACCCTAATTCCTCAACATGTATTAGATCATTACAATGGGTTTAAAGCTATTGAACATGTAATCCTTAGGATTTCATTATTGTAACATTGTTGTAAATATGAAGTCATAGGTGATAGGAAGAGTCACCCATTAGGGAAGACCAATAGTCAATTAAAATGTATTTATGAACCTCTCATGTTAATTCAAAACATATGTGTGGATTTACGAGTACTGTCAATACCTAGCCTGATAGTGGTATCAATGCTGGGATAACTCCATGATTTGATTCCTTGGTATTTCCTTTCCTCTTGCGAATAGAAAATGCCTCCTCTCTATATGTCATTCCTTTTGCATTCTCTGTCCATATGTGTTGTTCCAACCTATGTGTCATTTCTACATGCCTCCCTCATTCTAGTTGACTATACGTGCACCACTAGGAAACCCTAATTTGTGTGGTCATCGAATGCTCCATTGTTCAAGCCCTTTATTGTTTCGCGTTTCACTTGGAACGAAACCCTAACTCATGTTGAAAATCAAACTCACAACCTCCCTTGCAATGGATACATTGAAACCTAAGATAATAACTCTTGCAATCCACACTCACATTGCTCGTCGACTGCCCATGAAACCCTATGCTCATCGACTTCCCACAAGATACTACAAATTTGGTGGTACCTACATTGATATCGATGGTGGTTCTTAATCAATGAAGGAGACTCGTTGATTGTTCCACTTTGAATTTTTATTGGTGCTCCAAAATTTTTGAAACCCTCGCCATGCAAGCAAACCACCCATCAGTGGTTATCACCTTTGGGAGCTTCCTGTGGGATGTTGAGAGTCATGCTGATTCAAGGTATCACTTTTTTAGAAATTATTGAGAACAATCATGGAGATACTTTTTCTAACATGTGTAGTCCATGGATTTTATTGATTTATTAGCTGTGAACTCCAAAAATAGGCAATAGTAAGTTTTAAAATGAGGTATATATTTCTTTAGAATACCTTTCCATAATTTAAATGTATAATGGATATCATTTTCCTTTTAGATTTATGATTTTCATGTTGACTAGTGGTCCATCTTAGCATCCACTATGTTGTAGTTTATTCCTCCATAAAACAGTTTTGTAAATATGTTATCAAATTATAATGAGATTACCCTTGATCTTATCTTCATTGTAAGCTACCTTTTATACATCATCGTTGGGATGGATTGTAAATCTTATCCTACATAGATGAACTAGTAATCTTAGTTGGCTTTGTATCTGAGATACAATTTTCATGACACATCCAACTACTAGTGAATCATTGTATTCACTTTGGTTCTAGAAGATGCATTCTCTCATTATCATCGTTGGCATGGTGTTGACCAGTAAAGAGAACTACAAAGAATGGTATAGAAAGATCAAAATCACTTTGATCTTCAATAACTTGTGGAATGGAATCTATGAATTTGTCAATGAAGAAGAAGTCGAATCACCTACTACTAAAGACGAATCAGAAGCGAAGACGAAAAGTAGAAAACTAACCATTCCTAGATCAAACAAATAACGTGTCATATGGAAGGAAAAATAACATCAAGCACTTGTTATGATTTCTGCAATATTAAGTGAAGATTTGAGTCACCATATTGCTTCTATTAATTAGTCCTACAATACTTTGAAAATATTAAATGAATTGTATGACACACATTCAAAACTAGAACTTATACAACTAATGGTGAAGCTCTTCAACCTAGCGTTAAATAATGATGACCCTGTGGATTTATCTTTTGATACCAAATCCATAATGCATGGCATTGATTCCACTGGGGTGAAGATAGACCTCCCTCACAACCTTCATTAATTCCCTCTACCCTACATCTTCTCACCACCTTGAATCTTTGCACGCAAATGTTCAAATGGAATCCATCACATTTGACAATTTGGTGGAGAAAGTTGCAGAATGTGAGAAATCCTTTGGAAATAAGTCATCTCATTCCATCGACGAGAATGTGTGTAACATCCGTTCTACTAATCACACTTATATTGAATTATTCTTTTAGGACACTTGCGTGCAAGTGATTTGGTTATAGTACATTATGACTTCATTTCGATTATGAGTTATATATGATGATGATGATGTATTGTAATTTATTGTTACTTTCATATGTATATGTATTGAAAAATATTATTGACAAGTTCTCCTGACTGTTCAGGACACATGACAGGTTATGGATGTTGATGGAATCAATGGACTTCCTCGAAATCCAAATTGAGTTAGGGAGTGGATTGTATTTTGTTTGAGTATTTCATTTTACGCACATGTGATATATGATTGATTATAGTATGATTTATGTATATGGATTATTGACGATGTTTTTGTCAGTGGATGCAAGCTTGATGATGCTTGCTAATCCGACTCACATAAGGAGTAAAGGGGTCATGCACAAAAACTAGACATTTGAGGGAGAGGTGTGGCAATGTCCCTATCACAGCCTACTAGCACTCCCGCCGTGACCTAAACAATAGGTTAATGATTACCCAGTTTAATAGGTCCACGATGATGTGAGGGCAGACTGAGACAGTCGCTCACGAAGAATCCTAAGGGGCGCACAATAAGGAAAAATCCTTATTCTTTAGAAACCCTTAGTCTCTCACAAGGTCGACCGAATGGAGTTTTGACTCCAAGGGTTGGACAAACTTCCAAAACTAGTCAAAGGCGAGTGACACCCTTGGAGCACGGAGGTGAGTCTTGAAGGGCACATCGTGTAATTAAATGTGAGCCAATAAAATCTAGGTCGCCTATAAATTTAATGAAATGTTTAAACCTTGTTAGAACAAAGTATTAATTAATAATTTATTTATAAATTAGAAATATAAAAAGAGTCTAAACCAATCCAAAGCCTAAGTTCAAGTACAAGTCTAAGTTAAAAGTGACTAAATTAAAAATTAAATAAGACTAAGGGACATGGGAATTAATAAACCTTAGGAAAAGAGGGAAAATGAATTTAAGGTTGAGTAAATACATTTGTGTGCATGGAAATAATAAAACAGATTTTAAAATGAAAAGAAAATAAAACATGAGAGAATAGGTGTACACATAGAATGGTATCTTGAGTCAATCTACCACTAAGTCTAACTAAAAGAAGACTCCTAAACCAACTCAAACTAAGATCTAGTTAGGGGGCACTCATTAAATGGGAATTTGGGGAACTAAGAGACATCTAAGAGAAAAAATAGGAATACATTGGGGAATGTGAGGGAAATTGGCTTTAAAATAAAATAAAAAGAGGAATTACATGTGCAACCTTGGGAGAGTGTGACACATGTCTTGGGTGAATAATCATTTAATTTATTTATTAAAAATGAATTAGTTGTGCATGGGGACAAGTGTCATTGAAAATAATTCTATAAAAGAAATGGAGGAGAGGTGAAAAGGATCTCACCCTTCTTAGTACTATTATGCTACCAAAATTTTGTTGACTGTGTTTTACTTGTGAGAGTTGGGTTACCAAGCTTGTGGAAAGAGTGGAAGATCTTCCTTATGAGGCAAGCTTTGGAGATATTGTTTTTCTGGTTCTTGTATGTGGCCCCTTTGCGGCTCAGGGAGAAAAAGGGGAAGAAGAGTACCCCTAGTGTTGGCTGGGAGGTACCGATGAAGTCTTGCGATTAGCAGGCGGAAGAAAGAGGAAGTGAACAAGTTCAAGTTGAATATCATTCGTCAGTCAATCATATTGGTCACAATATTTTTAAGTGTAGATTTTTTTTTAATTGGATAACATGTTAGATTTCTATCACCCGTCGTGAATATGATACGATTTTTTCTACTGTTCTACAAACCTTGATCATTATTAGGATTACTTGTATTTACACTTTTAATGGAAGAAGTTATATATATGTAATCTATTATAATTGATTGAATTATTTTTGAATATATATGTCGGATTTATTATGTTGTTTGCAATTCCTTAATCCTACAACTAATTCATTATGAAAGATAAGAATGATTATAAGAATAAACAATAATTTTTTGTAGTTATTTACAACCTCTGATCATCATGTAAATTGGGGCGACATCCCCAATTCTACAATAAAAAAAATTCAACGATTATGGGGTCTCATCTTCCATTTCTTCAAACCTGTAGGAATGTAACTAGTGCGGTTTAAAAAAAAATTGTAATTGGAACTACTTGGAGGAACTCAGTTTCGAGTTGAATAATTGCGACCTGTTATGATAATAGTGGTTGGGTGTTTGAAAAAAATAGTTTTTGATTAATAAGAGACAAATCTAATACTAATTTTTAACGCAGGCTTATCTCTGGAATGTTTTTGTTGTGTGTTGTGTGCATGCGGTAAGAAATTGAGAACAATCCTATTCTCGGCATTTTGAGGAGTTATTTCACAAATATGAGAAAATTCCTTGTTGAGGGAAAGTGGAGCCACGTCAGAGGAGAATGCTATAACATCCTTCATATTAGATACAATATTAGATCTCAGCCATAGATCAAGTGGTGAAGCGAGAGTCATTAGATTGGGGAGGCCCTTCAGTGGTTCGACTATTCATCCCTTCGGGAAAAGTGTGAGTCATGGTGTTTGGAGAAGGAAGCCCAAATATATGAATCCCAGATTAAATGTCAATCGTTGATCAGGGAGGAGCGCAAACCATTGATCTTCGAGCCCTTAGTGGTTCATAGATTCAACAATCTGAGGGAGTTTTGTTCGTTGTGTTTTTTGGAGGAGGAACCCCTGAAGCCCAGAGTCCCAAAGTCTAGGATAGAGATAAACCATAGATCCATGAGGGATGAGAGTACCCACTAGTTGTCATATCTGGCCACAGAAAAGGATAGGAGAGTGGAAGGATGGGATAAAACCCAAAGTTTTCGGTCACATTACTTTATGACCAAGTTCGATCGGTAACCACTCTGAAAGATTGGTGTGTGGTGTTGGGTGAGTGTTCATGGAGCGTTGAATTCGCGAAGCACCAAAGCACCTTTCAGCTAAGCCCTGGGTTTTATCCCCAGGTCACGTGGACACTTTTGTCTACACAAAGGAAGTTCGTTTAATTGGGGAGGATTGTTACATTTGGAAAACCTATGGAGTGTCGAAGTCCCAGAGCTTTGAATAGCGCCTTTTGGTCAGTATGTGGTTCTATCTCAAGATCATGCACGAATATGTCAGGGTGAAGGGGCTAGCGCCTACGGTTTAATCTCGAGAGGAGAAAGGGAGCTTAGCATAAGTGCGAAGCGGGTTTTGTGTGGCCTCCAAACAAGAAATTAAAGGGGTCTATGTGCATAAGAGAGGATCCATCAAGGGAGAAAGAGCCAATTCGAATCCTGTGAAAGATCCAGAGACTGGGAGGTCATGCATCGCATCATAAACTCACTCTTTATCCATTAATTTAGAAATATTATGAAATCTAAACATCTGTTAGTCTAACTGTTAGAAATATTACGACTAATAGTTGGATCGTCAACTCAAAAAAATAAAAATGAAAAGAATTTTGGACAAACATTCATCCTCCTCCTTCCGTATTAAGTTTAAGGTGGAATGTGTTAGCACTCTGTAAATTTCCAAGAGGTCGACAAAGAAGGAATCCACAAAGGTAACTTTATCCAACCGCTTTTAAAGCTGGGATCTAGCCCTTCCAGCTTCAGAGAGGGATCTCTCTATAAGATTTAGCTTTGTTTTTAATCTAGATATTAGGCTAGGTAAAAGGAACAAGTATGTTTTGTTGTAAAAGGGTTTATAAATTGGTTGAGACAGTTTACACATCCATTGGGCTATGGGGTCTTTGTCTAATTAAATACAAGAAACAACCAGAAACGCCAAAGAAGACTTTCATAGGGTGAGATAATGCATTCAACTAAATCTTTAATAATTTAAATAATGGACAGAAGAAAAGATGAGAAAGATTATTCAACTAAGAAGCAGTTAAGAATTCCTTAATTGAAAACCTTAGAAGATAAACATTTAAATCTTTAAAGTCAGAAACAGGGTATCTAAAGACAAATCCTTCTACATACGTTACTTTTAAAGATTAGTTTCAGAAAACATTATGAACACTAAGCAAGGAAAACATTCAACTAAGAGAAAAACGTCACCAATGAATACACGCAAGAATCCTGTAAAAGTGCTTCCTCTTTATTAATGGCCGATCTCTTCAAAAATATTACAGTTTGATAGCAATAGGGTGTGCAAATCAACAACCCTCAATACTTCGAGAGTTGAAGTATATATAATTCAAATTACAAACGGTCCTGTCATAACTGATCAGGACGTGCTCATTCTATTTTTAGTCTAACTACTTTAACTAATCAAAAACTGTTTGATGAATCAGTACAACTGCATGCGGTATTTCTGGGGTAAGCCGTTGGTGAGGTGCCTTCGCATCCTCTTCTGACTGGACAGGTGACTGGATGGTGACAACTCATCTACTAATCTAGTAGATCACAAAGTTCTTCCCATCTGATATGATTTGGCACTGTGACTTTAAGTAATCTCCGATACACTTCATCCATGTCTGTATACTTAGCAAATGTAGGCTTGACGATGAATATGTGTTTAATCTCATGTTGGATACTAATATCCAACTGCAGGGCGTCCATGAATGCTCTCCCTGTGATGCTACCTTGTATCCCTGCAAACTTGGAACTAGACGCTTCAGTCAACTTCTTTTTGTAATCAGGGAGTGTCATTAATTTGTCATTAATGACCTTCAGACCGGGTAGGCCTTTCCTTTGGAGAACATCTATCTTATTGAAGAACTTTTGTACTCCTTGATCCATGACTTGAATCTTTTCCTCAAGATGAAGCATTAGACCTCTCTTGGTTAAAACCCTTTTTACTTCAAGTATAGTCTCTGTTCTGTCCTCGATTTTTAATTCTTCAAGTTCCTCTCTGGTCTTGGAGTTTAGGAACCTGATGATCTCATTTGCTTGTGCAGGCATGTCTCCCAGCTCTACTTTGATTTTCTCGACGGCCTGTTTGCTCCTCTGGAGCAACTCATCTTGTTCGAACATGATTTGAATCATTGGCCAGATTTCATTGATGGACTTGGTAATGTCTGTCCATACAATCTCTTTGACCTCAGCCAAAGTCTTCCCTGCCATTGTTTTCTTTTGAAACTGTTGTAGCTCTTTCCTGAGATTCTCTGTTAACTAATTTTCTTTGGCTAAGCTTGTCTGAAAGGAAGTTTTGAGCTCTTGGAGGTTCTCCGCTTCTTTCTTAAGCCTGCTGATTTCTGTCTCTTGCAGGTTCATTTTCTCCATAGATTTGGCAAGGTCTATTGTTCCTTCTGGTAGTGATACTTGTGTTGCAGATGGTAACGCTATCACTGTTGCAGTGCTCAATCCTACAATTGGGATAGCGCTCAATGGAATGCTTTCCATTGGCTTCATCTGCTCTTTCTCCTTTAGTAGTCTCTCCATCTCAGCCTCCATCTCTTTGAGCTGAGCATTCTGCTCCATGATTAACTTTAACATCTCATCTTTCTCACCTTCCTTTTCTGCTATCTCTTTTTCCTGTGAGTCCTCTATGGGCGGGAGCTTCATCTGTTTTCTTAAGGATGCGATATCAGCATTTTTCTTTTTAATCATCTCTTATGCAGCTTTCACATTTGCAGGATCGTAGCCGATCTTTAAAACCAGCTCTTCCAACGTCTTGATTCTGTTGTCTTTAGCAAAAGATGATATTTTTTCCATCTTGAGCTATGTCTGAGCGTTGTTCAAAGATACCTGAAATTTTGCTGCAAAAGCTGTAGTGTGTGCCAATGTGTGGAAAACCATCTCTCCTGTTTGTTTATGCAAATCCATCTGATCTGCTGGATGTACATATTTCGCTTGGAACTCGAAAGTGGCCCTTTTATAATCTGAGATTACCTTGGGATCCGGCACCTGTGCTTGTAGATAAGACATATGCATCCTACCCTTTTCTATATCAAATGCCGAAAGAAGCCTATGATGAGATGTGGAAGACTGCTTCCGAAACTGGGCGTAAGTGTTACTAGTGAGGGTCTGGTTCTTCTTCTTGATCATTTCATATTTCTCGAAAATGCCCAATTTGGGCACAGTCTTGCTTTGCTGAGTATCCAGGGGAGAATCTGTAGATTTCTTCTGTATAGCTTTTGTGATTTCCTTATGCTGGCTCGAACCAAAAGGTGGCGTGACCGGCTTGACCCCTGTGGTGGCTACTGTGGTAGTTGGGGTTTCTAGTTCTACCGTCGCGCCCGGAGTTGAAACTATCTTTGACTTTTTGGTGTAAATCTGGAACTCTTCTGCTGACACCTCTGTTACAGGAGACGATGACACATGTCGGGGCCTCTTCTCCTTGGGGACCTGAGGTGTGGTAGTGGGAGGTACACTCGTCGAAGACACCTGCTGTTCTACTTCAACTTGTTGTTCCACGTCCATCAAAGTATCAGGCATCCAAACTGTTTGATTTGAAAATTTCTCGATCTCCGGCTTGGACTCATGAGCATATGGGACGTTCTTATTTTTCACTCTCATTTCAGAGATGATCCCGTATGGATCGTAGTGCCAGGTGAAACTTGTAAATAATTTCATCTCCTTTAACATTCTGTCCGCTTCCTCCCCGACACCTCTACTATTGCAGATAAAAGAACCTATCTGCCCTTTAATTCTCAATTGTTGTTTCTTTTTTAAGGAAACAAAATGAATATCATCTGAATTCATTATTTGCCTAATATATTCTAAGACAAAGATCCTTACCGGCACGTATTGAGGTAGCTTGTAAGGTGCCAACTCACACCCGAAAACTCTGATTTCGGTATAGTTCTGGTACAGGTACTAGTCTCCTGTCTTTACATTGTCCGAGAGCTGCAGAATTCTCTAGACTTCCTCATTTATTCGTGGCTCAGGCCTGCCACTCAACATGCTAACCACCGGGTGGTAAAACTGATCAATGAAAGCTTTGAAGTCGTATTCAACAGAGTTACGCTTCAGAAGAGAAGTCCATGCTGTGATTGGCTGGGGCCGTCCGTCTCCATCCATTTTTTGCATGGAGAAACTAAATTTTTCGGCTTGGAAGTAAACGAACATGTACGCCAGTATGGAAGAATATCTTAACATACCCTCTGTGCCAAAATTCATGAATTGTCGTGAATATTATCGGCCAAGAAGGTGCTGTAGTCGAACTGCGTTGTGGGATTTTCATCGTTTGAAAAAATGGACAGAAAACTTAGGATGGGCTCATCTACCCATTAGTCAGAATAGTAACCAAGCAGGGCACACAGGGAAGAAATGATTTGATTTCCTTTGGTGGAGAAAAGGGAAGAAGGGTAAGGGGGATTGGTGGAAGGGAGTTGAGCGGAGTTGGGGAAGAAAAACTCACATATCTGAGCTCTCTGAGGAAAGTTCATTTTCTGGTATAACTCGGTGAGGATTTCTAAATTGAATGGGGACACAGATTCAGCACGGGAAACTTGCATCATCTGGTCAATGTCTTCGGGAGTGATGAAGAAAAGGACGTCTCCGGATGAAGAGACGATGTCCTTCTGATCAGGGACATAGTGGGCTTGGCATTTCAGCGCAAATTCCAGAAAATGATGTATCTGGGGGAAAAGGTACAGCGGCAAATTGGACTCCCAGAGCCCAATTTCGTCGCTCTGGTCCAAGAACACCTCTCGTAACCACGACTGGAGGTCTGAAAAATTGAAGTCACAAATGGTATCTGCGATCAATCGATCTTTATCGACCAAGGGGATTTTGTCCAGGTCGACGGGAGGGGGAAGAAAAGGATTCTCTTCTCCCTCTTCTACTCTTGGCTTTGACACCATTTCAGCAATTGTACCTGCAATAAAACGATGTTAGTGGGGAATAATGACTGTAAGTGAAGGTGGTGGAAAAGCAATGGAGGCGTAAGAGTGTATTTCTCTGGTGCGATGGACAAATAGTGCATGAAGAGGGAAAACGGTAGTTTTATTTAAAACTGGGTCGGTTGGACGCGGGAAAACAGTCAGCATGACAACGGGTATATTATCCAGTTATTAATGGACAACGGGCCACTTGGGGATGATATGGCAGGTGACGGTGGCCACAGCATATGGACGGTTGACGTGGTTGCTAGGGATTGGAGGTGAAGTGAAGTGAAAGTCGCCATAAGGGGTTGGTCATGAGTGAGGGACTTAGGTACTGACAACCGGGACTGACAGCAGTTATGGGATGGGACGCGACCCCGGGAGCAAGTGGGACAAGTGGACTCAACGGACGATGACGTCCATGAGAGACGGGCTGTCAGATAGCATGTGGGTGATAAGACTCATGGACCAGTAGGACAATGCCACATGTAACAAGGGGTTCGCCGAAAGGAATATTCATTCCGGACCCCCTCCCTTTGGTTAAAAGCAGAACACTAGGGGGGGTCCAAAATCCATTGTGAACCATAGATCTGCGCGCTTATTTCCTGACTACAGATCTTAGCGCACTCCTTAATACCCATTCCGGACCCCCCCCCCCCCTCCATTAAAGGCAGAACAGAGGGGGGGGGTCCTGAATTCAATGTGAACCATAGATTTAAGCGCTTTGTTCTGGGCCGTCCAGATTTGCGCCCAAGTTATTATCAATTCCGGACCCCCCCCCCCTTCGTTAAAGTCAGAACGGAGGGGAGGGTCCGAAATCCAATGTGGGCCATGGATTCACGC
>ML824834.1:18585-30946 GCA_009831015.1 Picea engelmannii | reverse complement strand
ATTAAAAGAAGAACACTAGGGGGGGTTCAGAATGCTTTGTGAACCGTTGATTGAAGCGCCGTGATCTGGACCATTAGAAAATGAATGTAACATAGAGCATGAGCAGAGAAATATGAGCTTGGGAAAAAACTTAGGATAAAGCATTTTATGAGTTTTTCTTTCAAATTTCGAAGAGATACCACCATGGGGTTTCGAACAAACTATTCTTAGGCATTTGGGACATGGTATAGCATCTTTATTAATCTGTTTTCATGGGGGCTGAAACAAATGAGACAACTAACCTACATGCCAATCCTATCTCCCTAGGACCATTAACCTAGATTAAACTGTTGGGTTAAGAAATTACTCTACCTAAGGGCTATCTGACCAGGATTAGACAGTCTGGTCAAATTTATTCACTAATCTAACCTAAGGGATATCTGACCAGGATTAGACAGTCTGGTCAGATTTATTCACTAATCTATCGACATTGAAAATTTAAAAGAACTTGGTCATGCTTGAAAGGTATGACCAAGTTACTATTATTGCATGGGGATTTTGTTTCAATTCTTTTATGCCCTCTTTTCTTTTTCTTTTCTTTTTCTTTTTTCTTTTTCTTTTCTTTTTACAAATTATTTGAAGAATGAAACATCATTTGTCAACAAAATCACTAGATACAGATAATATCCAAGTCATCAACTGATTCCCATAATTTATGGGGTGATAACAGAATGAATTGTAATAATTACCTATGTGGCTGCATATAATATGATAGTGTTGTTATAGATTAAATATTGTCAGGGTCTTTTTGGCCGCTTAGTACGTTTGGTATTTTGTTACATGTTTTAATAACTAAGATGCACTTATATCTTCACATATCTATACTTTAACTGGGAAAACTAATTATGAATTCATTTAAATCAGATGCTTAATAAGTAATTCATTCAGATTTTATGTTAAAAACCCTCCACATCATTTTAGACTTAGTTGGAATTTCTTCATATATTTTTCATGGGGAAATTGTTGTAGGATTACAACGGGCATTTATCACTTGAATCCTTCGTTAGATGATAAAACAAGAATTAATCATTCAAATACTTGACTTTTTCTCTTTTCTTTTAAATTCAACCATTGAAAGACATATCCTTGCATAACTTAGATGTTAAATAACTTTTGGACCACTTTTTGTGACATACTATAGTTTCTTGATATTGATGTGTATAGGTCGTTCATGTTGTGGTGTCATGAAGTCTATCATATAATTACTAAATGCAAACAAATATAGTTCAATCTTGAATTCATTAAAGGGGGAGAAAAATGTGTGGTGTAATCTCTTAATAATTTTTTGTATTTTACCTTGATACTATGATTATTATGTTTTAGTTGACATTTAAAGTAAGGTCTCTTAGATATCAAAAATGAAGGAGGAATTATAATTGGAATTCGGATTTCAAGAAGGTTCTAATAGGATTATTCTAGTAATACAAGAATGGTTAAATTATTTAAATTGGCGAATTTAACTTTGGTTGATTAATTGTAGATATGTTTATCCTTTTCTTTTGTGGACTGATATTAAATTTTTGCAAGCGAGACCTAAATGCTTCGATGAATGTATTGTAATTTGTTATGATGTTGTTATTGAAGAACATTGTTGCAAATGTAATATTTTCAATGAAATTGTTACCTGTACTTTTATATGTTATATTGAATGATAAACGATCATAATTCCACTTGTCATAAATTGTTTTTGGAAAATAAATGTTTACTACTTGTTATATTCATTTTCATTATGTTGCCACGGAGAGGATGTTACATTGTGTGCCTTGTTCAGAAAGAGAAGATTAAAATACATGATTCTTCTATATGATAAGGCAACAAAAGAGGACTTGGATGAAATAATTTTTTAGGAAGGAGGGTAGAAACAACCAAGGTGATAGATCCAATCTCCATTGTACCCGTTGCAAAAAAACGGGTCACATGAAGTGAATGACTCTAGAGTTCTATGGGAGAAGATCAAAGAAGAAAAAACAAAATAAGAAAGAGGAAAAAGGTAAAACTTCAGAACCAACAAAAGTTAAACCACTGAGTCTTCCCATTACATTGTTTCCCATTGCAATATGGGAGTAACTGAAGATTTTTTCAACACTTCATATACTCCATGGAGAGATGGATGGCTTCTTGACATAGGTGAAACCTCCCACATGACATTCCAAAGAGACTGCTTTGAACACTTCAATGACAATGTAGATGGTGTAGTGTATTTTGCAAATAAATTGAGTCTCAAACCTTTGGGAATGGGCACCATCAAACTCAAGTTTCCTGGATTCCTGGATTCTTTGATTTTCTTCCGCATAATGTGCTCTATCTTCCTGAGTTGCAAAGGAACTTGCTGTCCCTTGTGCACATCCAACAATAAGGCCACTTTTTTCACATGTTCAATGGAAAATTTGAAATAAGGAAGGATTCAAACAACATGGTCGTCATGATTGAAATAGAAGATGGAAAACTGCTGAAACTGAAATGGACATCTTCCTATACACAAAATGTTGCTTACCTCTCTCATCATGGTGAAGGTATAATTCTATCTAGTATTTTTTTGCAAGATATATTTGGCCATATTAATTATGGCGGTCTCTGTTTGTTGAGAAAGAATGGTGTTTCTGGTTTTCCTACTATTCCTAGGAAATTGAATCAATGTGATGTGTGTATCCTTGGAAAGCATAGAAAACAACCATTTCATGATTCTACTTCCAGAGCATGTAAAAAAATAGAACATGTTCATTCTGATTTATGTTTTCCTGTGCTTGTTCCTTCTGCAAATGGAAATAAATATATCATGTCTTTTATTGATGATTACACTAGGATGTCTTGGGTGTACTTACTGAAAGATAAATTGCAAGCTTTTGAAACTTTAAAAAAAAATCATGTATGGATTCAAAATGAAGCTCAGTCTCATATTGGATCTCTTCGCACTGATAATGGAAATGTATATACATCTAATGAATTTGAAATCTACCTTCACCAACATGGGATCAAGAATCAAACCATATTTCCATACAATCCCCAACAAGACTCCTAAATATGGTTCATTCCATGATGTTTTTTAAGAATGTAAAATTGATGTTTTGGGATGGTGCAATTCTATGTGCAGTTTATGTGAAAAACATGTGTCCATCTCATGCTCTTTAGAACAAGACTCCTTATGAAATGTGGTATGGCCGCATTCCTTCGGTGATGCATCTCATGGTCTTTGGTTCCACATGTTATGCCTTGATTCCTAAGGAGAAAATAAGCAATCTTGATGCAAGGAGTCAGAAGTGCATCTTCTTGGGGTACTTAAATAACACCAAGGGATATCATCTTTACGATGAGACAAATAAGAAATTCATCATTTCCAAAGATGTAATCTTTCTTGAATACTTCAAGAATGACAAAAATGTTGAGAGATAGCTTGATCATCCTGACAAATTCACTCGTGTAAAGACATATCATGAATTTGATGATGAAATTCCAAATCTTGAAGGGGGGGTCCCTATCTTGGGTCAATTCCTAGAATCTCCTTTTGAAACACCATCTCCCCCACATGAAGAAGTTCTAGCCACTTCATCAAAACCTAAAGTTCATTTGGATGATGTGATTGAGAGGATTTAAAAGTTGAGTCTTGATGAGAACTCAACACCATCTCAATCGACTAAGCAACCTGGACCATATCAGAAATGTCCATTAAAATGGCTCACAAAAACACTTGAAAGTGTTCATCTTTATAAGGTCAGAAAGACATGAACCATAATTTCCTCAAGGAAAGATGGAGGTAATGTAGATAATTCAAAATTAGGTGATGTAGATGACATGGATGTTTCATATAATTTTGATTTGAATTTATCTACTAACCTTGAAACAACTTCCTTTGAATAAGCCACTTCTCATCATGAATGGAAAGAATCCATGCAGAAGGGACATGATGCTCTCATCAAGAATGAGTCATGGAAGTTGGTGGACCCTCTATTTGGAACCAAACCAATTGGTTGCAAGTGGGTATTCAATAAAAAGTACAAATCAAATGGCTCACTTGACAAGCACAAAGCAAGGCTTGTGGAAAAAGGATTTACACAAAAATAAGGTTTTGATTATGAGGAGAATCCCCCCCCACACACACACATCAGAATGGGCTACTATCCATACTCTATTTTCCATGGAATCATAGAATGGATGAAAAATTCATCAATTGGATGTGAAGACTTCTTTCTTGAATGTACACTTCAAAGAGAATGTTTTAATGTCTCAACCAGAAGGCTTTATTGTGAAGGGACAAGAACATAAGGTATGCAAACTCATCAAATCCTTATATGGCCTAAAAAAAGCATCGCGAGCATGTATGAAAAGTTAATTGAGAATCTTTTGAAATTGAATTTCAAGCATTTCAATATTGACAATGAAACTTAGTTTGTCAATAAAGTTGGAAAAATTGTTGTATATCTTGTAGTATATGGACATAATATGTTGATAACAGGGGGAAAAAAAATCTACATTGCATCCATAAAGAAAGAGTTGAAGAAAGGATTTGAGATGAAACATTTGGGACATCTTCACTACTATTTGGGCATTGAATTCATTCAAAATCAAAAGTACATATTCATCTCCCATAATAAGTACATTGGAGAATCGTTGAATAAGTTTAGTATGGATGAGTGTAATCATGTTTCTACTCCAATGAAATAGAATTTGAAACTCACATCAAAGAAAGAAATGAATTTGAGGATGCAACCAAGTACAAATAGCTTATGGGAAGTATTATCTATCTTACTACCACCATACCATACATTTCATTTGTTGTTGGGATTCTTTCCAATAACTTCATGCAAAATCCCTATGAAGGACATTAATCTGTTGCAAAAAGAGTTATAAAATACTTGAAGCAAACACAATATTTTAGACTCGGGTACTCTAAGATGGATGACTTCAACTTGATCAGATATTCCAATTCAAACTTTGTTGGGGATAAGGAAAATGGAGTGTCAACTTTAGGCTATCTCATGAGTCTTGGATCAATAGCCGCCTCCTGGAGATCATGCAAAAAATCATTTCTAGTAGATTCCACAACATAGGCGGAATATGTGGTCACTACAAAAGAGACGAAAGAGATTGTGTGTCTCAAGAAAATACTTGAAGATTTGCAGGAGAAATAAGTGAATTCTACTCCTTCTAGTTGACAATACTTTTGCAATCAATTTGGTCAAGAATCCCAGATTCCATGATCGAACTAAGCACATCAACACTATAATATACCTTGTGTATATTACAATTCCATTAATCATTAATTAAATCATTAATGTAATAATTATTACTTTTAATGTAAATTCACATCTTTTTAGACAAAAAGACGTGACTCTACTCATGTACGTGTATTTATACATTTTTTTGTACATTTGAATAAGACAACGAATAATAAACTTATTAAATATTAAATATATATATATTTTTATATACCAAGTATTAAGCTTCGAATTGGTATCATAGAATTCATTTTCCTCGCATCCTCCAAACTCATGCCCTCCATTACCCCTCTCCCACTCCCACGCGATCCCACACACTTCCTCTCCCACACATTCACCATTATGCATCACGACCCTCTCCCTTGCCCACTCTCATCCTTTGTCCACTCGCCCACTTCCATATGCAACCTATGACCTCATCTATTCTCTTTAGTCCCCATTCACCACCCTCCATTCGGCTTCCTCATTCACCCCCCATCCATTCGCTTCGTCATTCACAACCCTTCGCCCTTACCAAATCCATTCAAAACCCTCTCCACTGATAGTGTGTCTTCCTCTCGGCCCACATCGTATTCATTCACCCTCCATTCCTCACTACCTTCCATTACCTACCCACGTGACCTACCATTGTTTCCCTCCAATCGATTAGAAAAATCCTCTTCCCTTCCACTACCATATCCTTTCCATTTCATTTGCTAACATACTGGTTCGTCATCGATATATTTAATATTAAATATTAAATATATATATAAATATTGAATATTAAATATAATAAATACTTAATATATATCCTTCTTTCATCTGTAAATGTGTTGAACCTGCACATAAAATATCTAGCTAGCAAATGACATACATTGTTTGCCGAGAAAATATGATAAAAGAGAAACAGGAGAGAAAGAATGGAAGAATTCTCATTAACCAAATGAATGAATGATAATTTACACATGATATACTTTGTATAACTCAACTAATGAACACTAGAGGAGAATCCAATGTGCCATAGTGGTGGTCTAGAGTGATATGGACACACACCAACAGTTACGGGAGTGAACTTCCACCTAGTATAAGTTAACTAGTCTCTCAGTCTTCAGTTAACTGACTGAAATAGAGTGAAGTGAGGAGGAGATCAGGGAATCATGAGTAATGTGCTAGTCTTGTGATAATCCCAAAGACAATGTGCATTAGTTGGTGATGATCCCAATGCTGCATGGTGATGATCCCAATGTAGCATCTAGACTCCACTAAACTAATAAATTGAAGCGTGAACTAAAGAGAATATTCTATAATATTCCAGATATAAAAAGTATGCAGAACATAAATAAAATGCTAGAAATGGCATATGAACAACAATATAACCAGAAAAACACCACAATAATACCGAAATGATACCAGAATAACACCAAAAAGAGCACTTTGATTACTGAGAGAAATGTTCACTTGCCTCTTCGAGGGGGAAACCTCCAGTTGAGCAAAGATCTATTACAATAATATCCAAGACAAAATTTCTCATACCCTCGACTCTGATTTATACTAAATATTTCTATCAAAAGAACCATCTAGAGGAAATCCTTCTAGAAGCAGAAGCTTCTATTAGGTCTTCTTACATTCGACTTATTATTTCTTATTGCTAGGACTTATTAATATTGACCTTTATTACATCGGAATATATTATTCTACCTAATTGAGGGGTTAGGTCCCTAACATGTCCTCCCCCTTAAAAACAGCCTTGTCCTCAAGGCTTGAGATGTGGAAATTGTTGCAAAATGGTAGTTGGTTCCCAAGTGGCATGTGTTGGGGTTGTATCTTTCCACTGGATTAACACTTCCTTGATGGTTCGTTGATGCTCATGCTGGTCCAAAACTGCTTGTGGATGTAGCCAAATGGAGCCTTCTTCATCCAACTTGGGAAGGTTGGTTTGATTTTGGCACATAGTTCCAATCACCTTCTTTAAGCAAGAAACATGAAAAACAGGATGTATCTTAGAATGATTGGGCAAAGCTAACTGATAGGCCACATGTCCCACACGCTTGAGAACGGTATAAGGATCGTAAAATTTGGGCGCCAGTTTCTGACAATGGTCAGCCTTGAGGGAATTTTGCTTGTAAGGTTGCAATCGAAGAAACACCTGATCCCCTTCTGCAAATTGACGTTCAGAGTGACCTTGATCTGCTTGTTTCTTCATGCGATTTTGGGCCATGACCAAATTCTCTTTGAGGGTATGGAGAATAGCCTCTCAAAATGTAAGCATTTGGTCAACCGCCTGGACCTTCAAGACACCTGGTAAATATGAGATAAATGAAGGCAGATTTTGTCCATATATCACTTCAAAAGGAGTCATGCAGGTAGTTGTATGGTATGAAGTGTTGTACCACCATTCAGCTAGTGGTAACCATTGAGCCCACTAATTTTTTTTTTCCGATGAAAAACACCTCAAATATGTTTTCAAACACTTGTTGAATACTTCAGTTTGACCATCATTCTGGGGATGATAAGTTGTGTTGAGATGCAATTGGGTGCCTTGTAGCTTTAACAATTCTTGCCAAAAATTTCTAGTGAAAGTTGGGTCACGATTAGAAATAATATAATGTGGCATGCCATGAAGCTTGAATACCTTATCCATGAAAATTTGAGCTACAGTGGATGTTGTAAATGGGTGTTGAAGAGCACATAAATGAGCATAATTGGAAAGGTGATAAACTACCACCATGATGACTAATTTATTACCCGATTTAGGTAATCCTGTAATAAAATCCATAGAGATATCCCTCCAAATAGCAGGTGGAATCGGAAAAAGTTGTAGTGTGCTAGGAGATTTGACTGTTTGTCCCTTGTTTCATTGACACACATCACATTGAGACAGAAAATTATAAACGTCATGTTTCATACCATCCTAGAAAAAAGAACGTTTGACCCTATCATAGGTTTTGGTAAACCCGGAGTGCCCAGCTATGGGTGTAGCATGAAGCTCAGAAAGTACCATGGATTTAAGTTTTGACTATTTACTTAAATACAAACGGCCTTTGTATCGAAGCTCATCATGGACCCAAGAATAACCTGGGGAAACTGGAGAATTGGACTGTAATTGTTGTATCAGATGTGAATTTTTCGGATCGTGTAGCCATTCCTGGTGAATGGCTTGGAACCAATCTGATATAATGAAGGAGAGAGAAAAAGGGACCCTTCATCTTTATATTTTGGGGAAAGTGCATCCGCAACCACATTGTCATTTTCTTTCTTGTAAATGATCTCATAATCATATCCAAAGAGCTTAGTCACCCATTTTTGTTGCTCTGGGGAGGAAATACGTTGTTCCAGAAAATACTTGAGGCTTTGATGATCTGTCTTAATTTGGAAGCGTTGCCCCAATAGATAAGGTCACCAAAGATCAACGACATGCAGAATAGCCAACATTTCCTTTTCATAGATTGATTTTCCAAAATTTCATTCAGACAGTTGTTTGCTAGTAAAGGCCAAAGGCTGACCCTCTTGCATAAGGACAACGCCAGTTCCTTTCCCTGAAGCATCACATTCAAGGACAAATTTCTTTGTGAAATAAGGAAGGGTCAGGACTGGAGTGGTGCACATGGCCATCTTCAAGGTTTGAAAATCCTGAGCATCTGTTGGAGTCCAAGTGAAAGAATTCTTTTTAAGGAGTGCAGTGAGAGGTGCCACAATCTTTCCATAATTCTTAACAAACTTGTGATTATAACCTGTTAAGCCCAGAAATCCACGCAAGATTTTGAGAGTCTTTGGGTGAGGCCAGTATTGCATATCTTCAATATTTTTAGGATCCACCCTAACACCGTCCTTGCCAACAAGATGACCCAAGTACTCGACTTCTGAGGTGTCGAAAGAACATTTAGATTGTTTTAGGAAAAGTTGGTGTTGAGAGAGTAGATGGAGAACTTGATCCACAAGAGAAAGATGACCTGTCCAGGTTTTTCTATATATGAGGATATCATCAAAGAAAAATAAGACAAAATGACGGAGAAAAGGATGAAAGACATGATTCATGAGGCTTTGGAAGTGGAGGGAGAATTACACAAGCCAAAGGGCATGACCAAAAACTCATAGTGGCCCTCATGAGTTCTAAAGGTAGTCTTAGGAATATCTGCCTCTTTCATATGGATCTGGTGGTAGCCAGAACGAAGATCAAGTTTAGTAAAGAACTAGGTGCCACTTAATTCATCCAAGAGGTCATCAATGACAGGAATGGGAAATTTTTCTTTAATGGTGAGTTTGTTGAGGGCGCGAAAGTCAGGACACATGCAAAAAGAACCTTCTTTCTTCATGACCATAACCACAGGAGAAGAGTAGGGGCTCATACTAGAGCATATAACACCTGTGTTAAGCAGTTCTTGAACCATTTTCTCAATTTCATTTTTTTGGGAAAAGGGGTGACGATAGTGACTGTTGAGACCCGAAATTGACATCCCCATTACCCTATTATACTCTTCATCTATACCTTTTTGGCTTACCTAAAGCTTGGGTGAATGACAAGAACACTACCATTAGCTAGTGATAAGGTCATAAGGTAAAGTATGGTTAATTCATTCATTTTGTGGTTTATTGAAGTTAAGGAATTAAATATTTCATGTATTAATGCTTCAATTTTCCATGTATAATCTTTGACCTCTAGATATCCAGCCTTCTTGTACTAGCTCAACTATCCGGTACTTGTGCACCAAGACTGCCACTGTCCGAATTCGGTACCAAACGCATCCAGTACTAAAATCTCATATGTTGTGATCCGGTACCAACGGCCGTGGACTGTCGTGATCTAGTACCACCATTTGCGCACTGTTGTGATCCGGTACCATCTACCTGTCACGATCCGATACCAATATAGAGAACCGAATGTACCAAGTTTAGCTCCAGATCACCCAAGACAATTGGTGGATGTTTATTTGCTTTAGCAAGGCTATGTTAGAATAGTTTGTTGATTGCCTCATCCTCATGCACTTCGTGTCATGAGGATGAAGCTAAAAGATGTAACCGAATAATTAAATTTAAACATTTGACTGATTTGCAAATCATTTCACCTCCTTGTGTTTCACAACTAAGACTATTAAATAGTCGTGGCAAGGATGGTGGAAGAGGAGGAGAGTTAGCATATTACCAACATGTGAAGCAGCATGTGATATTGCAGGACATATTCTGAGTGAAGACTAATAGAAGAATGTCATTTATCTCCATGTCTTGATTTTCTATGATTGAATATGCATTGAGTTGTTAACAAAAGTTTGATGTTATGTTTTGAGATTTGAGTGAGAGTAATGTGTGAGTTGAAGACAAGCTTACTGTAGACTTCAGTAGCAGACATGTTGAAGCGGCAAGGGCCGACCGCCCAACAAAGGTCAGCATATTCGTATATTAGCATTAGAATTTGTTTTCAGTAGTGTAAACATTAAATCAGCTGAAGATTTAACTCTGTTAGATGATAGCAGTACAACTTAGACTAGGATTTCCATTATATAATTGTTTAGAGATCTTTACTTGCTATGTTTTTTCATATGCTCTGTTTTTATGAATTTGGATTTTAGACATGAATGTTGGCAGCAGTAGTCAAACATATTTGAAGGAGAACTAGTGAAGTCCACAACAGCACATTGTGAACCACAACATACTCAGTATATTGACTATTGAACTACCCATGCTATGTCTTGATGATTGATGTGTGATTTCCCTTTCAGAAGTGTGGATTGCATAGTTAGTTTTCTGGGTCATATAGCAGAGTTGATCTGCCAAAGAAAATACATCTCATACTTTCATGTGCCATAATGGAGTAGATAGCCTCTCTGTAAAAGACAACCAAAGTGCATTGCAATTCGCTATTTTGATTTGTTTCCAGCATGCATAATCTAGTTTAATTCTATACTCGTGACATTAGAAATTACCTTTCTTACTGGTGTCTTGTAACTCTGTTGATTACAAATCCCAAATTGATAATTAATGAGTGCATTATACTAAACATATAAGCAGCACAACATTTTGGCGTCGTTGTCGGGGAGTTGCAAACGATAGGAAGTGATTTTTAGCCTAGATTATTTGTATAATTTTTTTTTTAAGGCTGCTTGAGGGAGGAGGATAAAACGTTTAAGACATGAGTGAAGAGCCACATGGCGAATAGAGTGGGGTTCTATGAAGCCAGGTTTCCTTCTTACCTTCTAGATAGAATTAGGATTTCAATTCAGTTAAAGAATGAAATTTCCATTTTATGCATAGATATAGAGATAAAAAGGGTAGATTTGTAAGCTCCAAATATTCAAAAACAACCCCCCCACACTAATCCAACTGACACTGGTGTGGGAAAAATTCCACCAACATAAAATTCAAGGGGAGCCAGCGAGGCTCCAGAAGGAGAACCCAAAACGGAAGAATCAGTATTGGGATAGGCAGAACGTGAGTCTGCTGAACATTTAGGAGACAAAAAATCTAGTTTCTGAACCATCCATCAATAGAATGGAAGAAGAAGAAGGAAATGCAGCCACAAATACTGAGACTTTTGGGTTTCCACTCTTGGATATTTCCAGAAACATCATCATGAAGAATATCCCACTATCATCGTTACCCACTTTCAGAGGTATGTCAACTGAAGATTCAGATTTATTTTTATTCGAGTTTGACATATTATGTAGAAGCTATAACTACTTAGATGATGCCCAAAAACTTAAGCTCTTTCCTGCTACAATGAAAGATTCAGCCTTAAGATGGTTCATGAGCTTAGGAGAAAATACAATCCTCTCTTGGGATCAAATGAAAGACACATTTTTACTAAAATACCAAGACTATTGTAAGGATAATGTTAAAAATGACATTTTTAAAATGTAGCAAACAGAAGATGAAATCCCTGAAGACTACTTAGAAAGGTTCTTATACAACTATCAAAAGTCAAAACTATTAACCACACACCCAGCTGTAGTAAGAATTGTATTTTTGAAAGGTCTCAAAGATGATTGCATAGAAGTTTTAAACTTGTTGAGTTCAGGAGATGTACACCAAAAACCTTTTTCAGAAATTGCAGATTATTGTAGGAGATACTCAAGAGGACAAGCTAAAATAGGCAAAGGACCAAGAGATCCTTTTAGCAGAAATACAAAACAAAGCTC